>CM077177.1:1317500-1522500 GCA_039654105.1 Coreius guichenoti
AAACACAGGAGAGAGAGAGACAGGACAGAGAGAGAGAGATGGAACAAAGAGTGAGACGGGCCAGAGAGAGAGTGAGACTGGACAGAGAGTGAGACGGGACAGAGAGAGAGAGACGGGACAGATAGTGAGACTGGACAGATAGTGAGACGGGACAGAGAGTGAGACAGGTCAGATGGTGAGATGGAACAGAGAGTGAGACTGGACAGAGAGTGAAACGGGACAGAGAGTGAGACAGGCCAGAGAGTGAGACAGGCCAGAAAGAGTGAGACGGGACAGAGAGAGTGAGACTGGACAGAGAGTGAGACGGGTCAGATAGTGAGACTGGACAGAGAGTGAGACGGGACAGAGAGTGAGACAGGCCAGAGAGTGAGACAGGCCAGAAAGAGTGAGACGGGACAGAGAGAGTGAGACTGGACAGAGAGTGAGACGGGACAGAGAGTGAGACGGGTCAGATAGTGAGACTGGACAGAGAGTGAGACGGGACAGAGAGAGAGAGAGACGGGACAGATAGTGAGACTGGACAGATAGTGAGACGGGACAGAAAGTGAGACAGGTCAGATGGTGAGATGGAGCAGAGAGTGAGACTGGACAGAGAGTGACACGGGACAGAGAGTGAGACAGGCCAGAGAGAGTGAGATTGGACAGAGAGTGAGACAGGCCAGAGAGAGTGAGATTGGACAGAGAGTGAGACAGGCCAGAGAGAGTGAGACAGGTCAGAGAGTGAGACGGGCCAGAGAGAGTGAGACTGGACAGAGAGTGAGACGGGACAGAGAGTGAGACAGGTCAGATAGTGAGATGGAACAGAGAGTGAGACTGGACAGAGAGTGAGACAGGCCAGAGAGTGAGATGGGAAAGAGAGTGAGACAGGCCAGAAAGAGTGAGACGGGACAGAGAGAGAGAGAGAGAGACGGGACAGATAGTGAGACTGGACAGATAGTGAGACGGGACAGAAAGTGAGACAGGTCAGATGGTGAGATGGAGCAGAGAGTGAGACTGGACAGAGAGTGACACGGGACAGAGAGTGAGACAGGCCAGAGAGTGAGACAGGCCAGAAAGAGTGAGACGGGACAGAGAGAGTGAGACTGGACAGAGAGTGAGACGGGACAGAGAGTGAGACGGGTCAGATAGTGAGACGGGACAGAGAGTGAGACGGGACAGAGAGTGAGACAGGCCAGAGAGAGTGAGACGGGACAGAGAGTGAGACAGGCCAGAGAGAGTGAGATTGGACAGAGAGTGAGACAGGCCAGAGAGAGTGAGACAGGTCAGATAGTGAGATGGAACAGAGAGTGAGACAGAGAGTGAGACGGGCCAGAGAGAGTGAGACTGGACAGAGAGTGAGACGGGACAGAGAGTGAGACAGGTCAGATAGTGAGATGGAACAGAGAGTGAGACGGGACAGAGAGTGAGACAGGCCAGAAAGAGTGAGACGGGACAGAGAGAGTGAGACTGGACAGAGAGTGAGACGGGACAGAGAGTGTGACGGGTCAGATAGTGAGACTGGACAGAGAGTGAGACGGGACAGAGAGTGAGACAGGCCAGAGAGAGTGAAATTGGACAGAGAGTGAGACAGGCCACATAGAGTGAGACAGGTCAGATAGTGAGATGGAACAGAGAGTGAGACGGGCCAGAGAGAGTGAGACTGGACAGAGAGTGAGACGGGACAGAGAGTGAGACAGGCCAGAGAGAGTGAGACGTGACAGAGAGTGAGACAGGCCAGAGAGTGAGACGGGACAGAGAGTGAGACAGGGACAGAGAGTGAGACAGGCCAGAGAGAGTGAGACTGGACAGAGAGTGAGACAGGCCAGAGAGACTGGCCAGAGAGTGAGACAGGTCAGATAGTGAGACGGGACAGAGAGTGAGACAGGTCAGATAGTGAGATGGAACAGAGGGTGAGACAGGCCAGATAGTGAGATGGAACAGAGAGTGAGACAGGCCAGAGAGTGAGATGGGACAGAGAGTGAGACAGGCCAGAGAGAGTGAGATGGGACAGAGAGTGAGATGGAACAGAGAGTGAGAATGGACAGAGAGTGAGACGGGCCAGAGAGTGAGACGGGACAGAGAGTGAGACAGGTCAGATAGTGAGATGGAACAGAGAGTGAGACAGGTCAGAGAGTGAGACGGGACAGACAGTGAGACAGGTCAGATAGTGAGCTGGAACAGAGAGAGAGACGGGACAGATAGTGAGATGGAACAGATAGTGAGTTGGGACAGAGAGTGAGATGAAACAGAGAGTGAGACAGGACAGAGAGTGAGACAGGACAGAGAGTGAGACAGGTCAGATAGTGAGACGGGACAGAGAGAGAGAGATGGGACAGATAGTGAGATGGAACAGAGAGTGAGTTGGGACAGAGAGTGAGATGGAACAGAGAGTGAGACATGCCAGAGAGTTAGACAGGCCAGAGAGACTGAGATGGGACAGAGAGTGAGACAGGTCAGATAGTGAGATGGAACAGAGAGTGAGACAGGACAGAGAGTGAGGCAGGACAGATAGTGAGATGGAGCAGAGAGTGAGACAGGTCAGATAGTGAGACGGGACAGAGAGTGAGACGGGACAGATAGTGAGATGGAACAGAGAGTGAGACAGGACAGAGAGTGAGACGGGACAGAGAGTGAGACAGGTCAGATAGTGAGATGGAACAGAGAGTGAGACGGGACAGAGAGTGAGACAGGTCAGATAGTGAGACGGGACAGAGAGTGAGAGATGGGACAGAGAGTGAGTTGGGACAGAGTGAGACAGGACAGAGAGTGAGACAGGTCAGATAGTGAGACAGGACAGAGAGTGAGACAGGACAGAGAGTGAGATGGAACAGAGAGTGAGACAGGACAGAGAGTGAGACAGGACAGCAGCGATGAGGGGGCAGAGACATGGTTCTCCGGTGCAGTAATGCAGTCGTCCTGCAGAGCGCAGTGACCTTTCACCCCAGCCAGCAGAAGAGACGCCTCATTTCTTACATTCTTTCAATTATGTTCACGCTTGAAGCGCTTGTTCACTCTCAACACCCGCAAGACAGGACAAGCGTGAGTTCCTAAAAGAACGTTTTTAGACTGGAAAGCCTGTGGCAGAGAGACAGACTGGTAACAAACTCTCCAACGACTCTTGCATTTTAGTGCTAGTTAGTGAAAAGCTGTCAGTTTCAGATGTTCTACATTATATTGTTATAATATACATATGTGTGTGTGTGTTTGTCTATACTTATGATGGTCAAATGTTTGAAAATGTCCTCACAACTGTATTTGGAGCTGCTTACTGTTTGGAGGCTCATAGATCAGTCCAGTTATGTTCTGCTTTAGATGTGTTTAGTGTTTTTTTTATGTTCACAATAACATTTAAAGCAAATTTATTGTAAAATGTTGTGATTGATCAGTCAAAAATGAACAATATTTAAATCTTTTAATTGCCTTGAACACTCTGACAAGTCATTACAGCACATTATTATTATTGTTAACTGAAACTAAAACTGGAACTATAAAAAACATTTTCATAACTTAAAAAACAAATTAAAAATGGCAAGATTTTGTCATATATCTCGGCTCTATGGTAAAGCACTAAGGCATTATAGACATAACCGTATGATTTTTGGTAGAGCTGCTATGAAGTTATGTGTATTGGTAAAGTAAATTGGACTTAATATCAGTCATTACAGAAGAGTTCATCCGTCTCTGTCTGTGTGAAATCACTGCTAACAGACGACAGCAGTGTGTCTGTCCAATGTTAATGAGTTAATGAAGCCGTCAGTCCACCATATATCTTTACACACATGAGTGTGTTCAGTGTCATCTGGTCAAACACACTCTTTCTGTTCAACATCAGTTCACCGGCTGGGAGGTTTCATTTAACTGGCTGCAGTGTGCAGTAATCGGCTGCCCCCTTTCCACAGCATTTCTTTGGAAAATATCAGTTGTGGCCCTCAGGCACTGAGTACCTCCACACACACACCCACACCCACACACACACACACACACACACACTGAGATATTAGACTTTATTCTCTTCTGTAATGTTAAAGTTTATGCCAGAAAGAGACAGAAAGACAAAAATGTAAAAGTTTCTTGCACATATTTGTGTGTGTGTTTATGTACTTATGTACTTTAATGCTGGCTCTCTAGATTAGCGCTTTCTAAACTCAGTACTGACCCACAAACAACTGTCATTATTCAGCTCAATTTAGTTTGATTCAGTTTCAATGTTGAAAAGTTCATTAGTTTTGAAGCAAACTCAGTCAAACTCACACCTCTATCATCTGTAAGCAGCACAGGTCACGCTTAAACACTGAAGAAGAGCAGTAAACCTCACAGACCTCACAATACCTTACATGCCTGCTCAATTCTAGCGGCTTGATTTGCCCTGCGCTGGCCCTTTAAACGACGCCGCTACTGCACTGAGTGTTTTTCGGGCTCTTGTTTTAGCATGCTGTGCCTTAGGGGGTCAGCCAAGAAGTCATCCTTAAGAGGTGATAATCCCATCACACTAGTCTCCAGTGCTGTTTTTCCCCGATCGCATGCTCTCATGAGAGTCTGAGCCTTGTTTCTGTGCTGGTGAGGGGTTACTGAGGCCAGCGCCGTCTAAACCGGTGGGTCATGACCCAAAAAAGTGTCTCAGGTCTGTTCTGATGGGACCCAGACAGCAGGAACTAAACAAAGATAGACGAACATTAGAATGGTATGATGATGTATGATGTATAGGCGTGTAACGGTACACAAAACTGACGGTTTGGTACAGCAGGGGAGAAAAAAAAACTAAATATAAAATTGCTTTTTATGTATTTTTATTAAACAGTGGTTTACTGAACAAATTGTGTCTGTCCTTAAATGAATTCAATTATAACTAAAAGTCTATTAATTTTTAGATATAATAATCAACACTCAAATAACATATTGTGTGCAAACATGTAAACTTCACATAAGGCAGTTTTTGCATTAACTTCTAAATCTAATTATAAAATTATGTTTTTACTCCAATTCGTTGTTGAAATATAATCATTTATACACAGTGGCTGTCATTTTCTGACATGATTTATTTAAACACGCATTAATAATCCAGACATCACTAACAGGTTCAGTAGAATATAATGAATATATAGGCTAATATAGGTCATATATTCAGTGAAAGAGTTGATTTCTCTAGTGAACTCACAGCTGTGGACACTGAATGACTTCTGAGGGAAATGTGATGCTGCGGGACATTGTTCTCAAGCTGTTTTATTGACGTCTTTCCGCCGTTGAAACACTGATTGGGCGATTACACCACATGTGATGCGTTTCAGTAAGTGGTAATGTATCCTCAACATTCCTTCAGATGTTCATTCATGTTTATTCTTTGACTATGACGATCGCATTCACTCGTCTATACAGTGATCAGTCACGTCACATTAAAGAGTGGCAAAACAGCATTTATCGTTTGAATTTCCTGATAAAATGGACAGAATACTTCATATGTTGTTGTGGGAACTCGGATTGAAGTATGTTCCGTGCGTAAAACAAGCTGTTAACTGTTAAAGATTGCATTCGGTACCGTTCAGTACACACGTGCATCGTACCAGAACCCCTGTACCGAAACGGTTAGGTACGAATACGTGTACCGTTACACCCCTAGTGATGTATGACACTCACAGCCAGACCCACCGGCTCGTTTTACCTATTGAAGGTGTGCTGATTTCGGCTTCTTCTGCAGTATCCATCCCCTCACCCCTATTGTGTTCGTCAGACGGGCCGTACGCCCCTCCGCTCCCTAATCCCTCCCGCCTCCTCCCTGTGATGCTGGTGAAGGGCTAGCGTTTGGCGGTGTGGTCTCTCAAGCGCGTCACGTGCCGATGCCCTACAGGTATCTCTCGAATGAGTGGGCGGATGAGAAAGAGAGGCTGCCTTCCCAAGCACCGCTAACGTATTTATGCAAATCTTTTTGGGCATTATTGCAGATAAGCTCATTTTATAGTCTGATTTCCGCTCCCTCGTGTGCCATAATGAGTCGTCGAGCATGGGGGAGCGTGTCGGGGAAGAGCACCCGTCCGTCCGTCCGTCTGTCTGTCCGTGTGCCAAGCACACCGTCCTGACGTTCTGTTCGAGGAGATGGGGATGGAGGGGTTTGACGGCCGTTAGTGCTATTAGCTCTCGTTATTGGAGGCAGCCGTCTAATAATTTCTAATTACCCTAAGGAGGTATTAGGAGTGTTAGTCAGCAAGGATAATTTCTTATTTGCACGCCTGGAGCGGTGAGCTCTCTAGAAGAACGGAGGCTAATGTGCAACAAAACAAATCAACGTGCCACGCAGGGCTGCGGGCTTCAGGGAGGAGGCCGAGATAACGCTCATTATGCATCATGATAATTCATTTAGAATGTTATCAATTTCAGAATGGAGGCTTGTACTCACGCACACATGCGCCATTAAAAAAGCATGAGGAAATGAGGCTGCTGTTCAAACTCTGCCTCCTGGTCTGTTCAGGTAGCTCCAATTACACACTTCCCATGTTTTAAGGCAGTTGAATGTTAAATGCTGCCTCCTCTCTTCATTTCCTCTGATCTTGAAACACATTTCATAGTGAAACACGAAATAAAATGTAAGACGGGACTTAGAATTGAGTGGGTGTTTCATACCAGAGTTTGCGGCCAATTGTGGAGGACTCATAGCTGACCTAGGTGATCATTTCAGAGGTGAAAGATGATGAAGTCAGATATGCTTTTTCTTTGTGCACTGAGGAATTGTTCACAATAACACCAGGAGCATGCAATAAGGAACTAGAATTAATTTGACTTTCTCACTCCTGAGATGCATGTTCCCAATGGGTTTGTTCTTGGTTCCATTTGGTTTTAATGGTGGCAGCGCAGCAATACTCATCTTTCACCTCATGAAGCTATTCTGTGACGCCGTACCCGCTGTTTCCTTCTTTTTCTTCTTGAAAGCATCTTTCCCCGTCCCCTCAGTCTAGAATGACTTAATCTCTTGAAACAATTGGAGGAAGTTTAAGGAGAGACCGTTTAGATGTCTGAAATGAAATACCAAACAATGGCATCTCGCGATAGCAGCCGATTTTCCACATTCGACATCCTCCAGTGGAAAAGCTTTAGTAGTCATGAGGGAAAACGCAAGTGTAGACAAAGCACAAAACCAAACAATGCTGTGTTTAGCGGTGTTGCAGGGTCAGGCCTGCATTGTGTGTTTCTCGCTGGGCCGCGGTCCTCAGACAACAGACTGTCTGCGGGAGACATCTGCGAATCCGACCTGCCGACCCTCAGAAGCGCTCTGAAGTGAGGGAATGCTGCCTTTAGCCCTCACACGGCCCTCAGGACAAACTCCAGCGCTATTAAGAAACAGAGAGAGAGACAGAACAAGAGGGAGACAGGCAGAGCCGGCCGAAGCGCGTCAGATCGGTTTTGTTTCTTCCTCAAAGGCCTCGCGGTCTGCGTTCCTCCTCAGATGCCCATGAGATCGTTTTCCTTCTTTATGAGTAAAGAGCAGCTTGGTGCTGGAGAGGTTACGCTGGCCTGATGAGGAGCCACTGCTCACAGCACCTGCTGTTGGGTGGGCCGGCGTCCAAGCGCATCGCTGTGCGATTAAATGAGTCACGTTCCCCGTGGTTTCCGGAGGCGAGAGCGACCTTTGGCTGGAGATCTTTGCCGTCTTGTCTCGGTTCGTCTCGTGCTCCGTCGGGCCGCTTACGCCTCGTTGGGGTCGCCGGGTCAGAGCGCAGTCCGCTTCCACTGAATTCGCCTCTTTCCTCGATGCGTGCAACACGTGCATTACATTGAAGAGAGAAGCTGTTTTTCTCTCTCTTTCTCGCTGCCTTTGATTTTCCTGATGGTTGAAGTCGTTGCCTCCGCTCAGGAGCTTTAGGGGAACGGCTGCATCTGCTGTTGAGGTTTTACAGGAAGAGAAAATTGAAAAATCAATAAAAAGCCAAAAAAGAGTGAGACAGAAAAAAATACACAGAGGGCGAAAAGCAAAGCAGATAACAGCTTTGAAGAAGCAGACAGACATAAGGCTGCTCGTAGATTTGAGACGTGTTTTTGGACTAATTCAGGGGCAAAGGACGATTCATTTAAAAACTGTATAGACACGCCACATTCGTACTCCACACCTGGCGACCGTTTCCCAAAACGTCTTTGTTTTATAAAGACCAATGGAGCACTCAAGTCATGTAAGACAATGACTTACAGAAACTCCATGGATGCCAGGCTGTAATCTGAACCTGCTGCTGGGAAACATTAGTTAGGAATGAGCATCTTCCTATATGGTGAATGCAGAGCTGTTGAGTCCGTCGAATGAGAATACATTTGGTGAATCCAGCCACTTTTGTTGGCATCGAGAAGAATTTCACCTGAATTCACCCTGTTCAAATGGAATAGGCGTCTGAGTTTACCTAAAACACAAGAGACAGTCGATAGAAAACTCATCACCGACTGATTAACATAAGTCTCTCTCTCTCTCTCCGTTAATGCAGTTCTGCTCATTATTTTTACATTTGTGGAAGAGTGCTTGAACACAGGGAATGTCTGTGGGAAGGACAGCGGGCCGCGGTTATTGACTTGTAAAAGAGCTGGTAGAAGTGTCTGGATAAGACGCAAGCTTCTCCTGCTCTTGTAAAGCAGTATCTGATTTCTCTGCTAGTTGGGTCCCCAGAGGGGCTGCTGGGCTGATGGGAGCTCACAGCTGCTGCAGAGAAGAACTCTGGAGGTGTTCCCGACATGCTGAACTACCTTCAGAGGACGCTCGTGCTTGTGTATGATCCATTTGATCACAGCATCTGAATGTGCAATTTTTCAATCACAATCCAGGATGTATTGAGTTGCTACGTGTATCAATAGTTGGCAATACCCAGCCCGGGACAGCGGTACAGCGCCCGACAGCTGCAGCCAACAGAACGCTGACTAATTCATGAGTGCAAACTGCACGTGTGCATGCGAGAGAGAACCAGAGGAAGTTTTCATTGACTCTGCGATGAGGTAGCCGGGGCCCATGGGGGGGGCTCTTCACAGTTTGAACTTCATCAGGGGTTGCGCTTAATCAATACACTATCGGAAAAAGAATTAATTACCAAAGCAGAATAAAACAGCTGCATTTTAAACGGAGGCTTCATCAATGCTTTAATCTCCTGCTTTCAGCTCAGGTGCCCTGAGGAATCGCTCTGACCGCGTGTAATGAGGAACTCAGGGACTTTATGCCCCACACACCCCTTTCTCTCTCTCGCACACACATCGGCCTTCCTAAACTGTATCTCCATCTAGGCAGAACCCCTCCGCCGCATTCCCTTCCCACCAAATTCCAGTCTTCCCAGGGATGAGGAAGGGTATTAATGTGGAAATCTCTGCTGGAGAGAGGCACACATTCCTAAAGTAAAAGGGACTGAACTGTCGCCCGTCCACGGCCCACCCCATCACCGACACCCCGCCCCACCCTTGAGCACTCCTCCAAACTGCATTTCAAGTAGGGTTGAGAAGGGGCTATGGGTGATGAATTGGGTTTTTAGTGAGCTCATTAGGAAGCCAAACAGAGTCAGAACGCAGCGGAACAGAGTGGGGCCGAGGCGCAGCAATCAGTTCTGCTTGCTTTGTTCTGTGCCTCCAGGACATTTGTGAGTGAAAGTTCAGGGCAGACGGCTGATGAGAGAGGCCTGCCGAACAGAGCCCGTGATCTGATGGTTGACTTGTTGGTGTAGAAGCTTTAATTCGTCTGCCTCTCTGTGTCTGGTGTCCTAATGGCCGCGGTGTGCCCTCATAAGCCCGGTGTCTGATGCTCGGCTCTGGTAGGTGGAACAGAGCATGTGTAATAACTCTAAGGTGTCTGTGTTTGTCTGAAGGGCAATTGAGGGTGGAGAATCTCCATAAATGCAGGTTTAGTGTGCTGATGTGTCGCATCGGACCCTCTCGCCTTTAAAGCAGGACTTTGATTCCCTCTCTGGATTCTGTTCCGGCTATAGTGTTAATTTCGTCAGCTATTTTTAAATTTAGTCTCAGTCTTAGTCCTGTGTCAAATGTGCTTTTTAGTTTTTATCGTATTTAGCCAACTTTGTCCTGTTTTTGTTTAGTCAAGTTTTAGTCGAGTCTGAGCATTTTAGTCTAGTTTTCGTCAATGAAAACTTAGTCACATTTTCCTCGTTGCATTGATAATCCCGATTATTTTCCTCAAAATTATAATCACAACGATTGCTGTCATTTGAGAAATGTATTTATTGTTGCACTATAAGCACAAATCATGAGAGTGTCGACCCATACGCATGGTTTGTTTTACCTCATCTAGTTTAATGATTTATTATAGGCTATTTATCATATAGGCCTAATGGAAAAATAAGAAACTTCTCTAAAAATTTAAAAACAGCGAAATTCCACGTTTTCTATTAAAACAACAGCAAAAAAGGCCTTGTATTGTCACACAGAGGTTGTGAAAGTGCAGTTATTCAGCAAACACAATCGCAGATTCATGTTTGGATTTATTACAGTTCATCACTGAAGGTTTGATGGCAGATTTAGTCGCACAATCGGCACAAGAGACAGAACACAGACCGACTGAATGACACTTTCATTTAAGCAAAACATCTCAAATGGAGATGCAGAAATGCAGTTTACTTGTTTATTGGTGTTTTCAGATCATCCGCACACGAGAGAGAGAGAGAGAGAGAGAGAGCTCATGTGCACATGGTTGCCAGATTGCAAAGCTTAAGTAAAACACCGGATGTAATAAGTGTTCTTTTAACAGAAAAGCTCTGATTGAGGGATTTAAATGATTGAAATCTGGAAACCCCAAGCATGAACGCTCGAACGCTCCTCTTTTCCCCCGACATAACCAAAGAGTGATTTTGATCAAGTTTTTATCTTTTGAACTACATTTTAGTCTCGTCTTTTTTCGTCAACGATATTGCATGTCGATATAGTCACAGTTATCGTTTAAGGACGTTTGTGTCATCTCGTCTTCGTCTCGTCTTAGTCATGGAAAAAGGGTCGTCAACGAAACATTTTTCGTAATATTTACATATTAAACGAAATGAATCCAGCACAGCTTTGCTTTCTCTCTGCTCATGGAATTCCTGTTTTGGTGAAAATTGATGTAATTTGCTGTAGTAATTATCTTAGTAATTAACTCTCTAATGACTGCGGTGTGAAAGCGCCACGGCTCCTCCAGTGGCTCTCATGTGCGCAGTCATTATTCGCTCTCTATCTTAATACAAGCTTCAAAGTGTGATGATACTGACTGGAGAGAGGGAGAATAGACTCGGATGCACCTCAATAACCTCTGGGGCCAATTATTGTAATTTGATTTGGACGACAGGCTGCAGGAAGAGCGCGGGGTTGGTGAGCCGCGTAGCGTGTGTTGGGGTGTGTTTAGGGGTGTAATGGGTGTGTGAAATCTCTAGACTTTCACCAGACACCCATAGGCATCACAACAAAACTCTTTTCCCCCTCCCTCTAAAGGAAGATCTCATTGTTTCTGGACTGCAGACACTCCCTCACACACTCACCAACATCAGTCCCGCTCGCAGCGACAGTAAACGTGCCGGTCTTTCTGCCCTGCATCCGTACATGTTTTTGCATTAGTGTTGAATTAGTTGTCCTTACAGCATAGGTTCACGTGCAGCTTCCTTTAAACCGTCTCTCGGGATGTTGTTTCCCTGTGATTGTCTTTCACACGGGCCAGAAGCTCAGAGATGCAGGAAACACTTAATGTCTCATAAACTCATCAGAGTGATTAGCAGACTAATGAAGAGACGAGAAGGCAGCGCTACGATCAGACGCGGCCCTCCAAGGCCCTGTTTATGATGTAATGAGATAATTGCCGTTACAGGTAGCAGGTTAATTACACGTGTAATTACTCAAGCGCTTCATACGGGCTCTTCTGAAACACTATTGGCATGTGATTATCATCTTCAACCTTTTATTTTCTCCTGTCGTTCGCGAGGTCGGTTTGTTAATTTTTTTCCCATGATGCCTTTCGTTCCACGCATGTCACCCATTTGAATTTTCTCAGCTCAGGATTTGGAGAATCTGAAATCTGCCGCATTCTTGGGGAGACACTGAGATGAATGTGTGTGTGTGTGTGTGTGTTATTAAGCTGCTTCCTCATACAAGACGTCTAATTAAAGTGTTTTATTCCACTTCATTTACAAGCACAAGAGAAGCTTTAGTTCTTCAGTGCAAACAACCGCACATTACATCTGCAGGAAAACAACACGGCGAGAATGAGTGTGAGAGCGCAGCTGTCCGGGACGAGAGTGTTTGTGCAGATGTGTGTGTGTGTGTGTAGGTTATTCAGCGCTAAATTAACTCCTGCTTGAGTGTGATGTCTGTTTTTTGAGAAGAGCAGGGCTTGACCATTTCACTCGCATTTGCGACTAAAAATAGATGTGTGTGAACTGTATTTTGGAGCACGTGTGTGAATAAACAATCCCTGCGGATCAGTTTTCACAAATGTAAGATCATAAAAAGTCTTCAGTTCCTTAAATGGTATAACAGTGATCATTTTAAGGCGTCTTATATTTTGTGGATGGAAAAACATAAATGGCGATACTGCCTAATGTGATTATTAATCTTCAAAAGGCTCTGATTTCATTAAATAAATGTGAGCGCTTCACGTCTCAGAGCCTGAAGGTGTTGTGCGACCGATCAATGAATAGCACATTTATGCCAAACGACACTAATGCTGATCAGTTATGACAGTGTTTACTGTACGGTGTTTATACTGTAATATGTTGTGTACGGTTGTAAGAATGCATATTTTATCTCCTCGTCTGAATCTGAATGAGCTCCTGCAATAATAAAGCAGACATTTCAAAATAAGAGTCCTGGTGTATTTCAGGCTTGTTTATTAAATAAAAGTCATGCCGTGTGTCCAATTTCCACCCGGTTATTATTTGGTTACACAAACTGTATGTATTTTAATTTAATTTCCATGTAATTTAAAGTAAACTCTTGTATCTTGTGTGTGGGACGCCCCGTCACAGGAAAGACTGAGAACATTATCTGACGCGTATTATTAAATATAGAGATTTTACTAGTATCAGTGTTGTTATAGCTAACAAAAACTAAAACCATTAAAAAAATCTCTTTACTTGAAATAAATAAATGTTAACTGACATAAAATAAAATATAAAAAATTTAAACTTTTCTTATTTTCATTTAGTTGAAATTAACCTGATGTACCAAGCTAAAACTGAAATAAAAATTTATAAAAACTATAGACATTTTTCAAAAAATAACAAAAGCTAAAAACAAAGACAAAACAACAGAATTACTGAAACTTTTAACTAAAATTGAAATGAAAGCAGAATAAAATTGAATTCAAAATATTAACAAAAGCTATACAGTATCTCAGTGATACTAAAATAACTCTAGTATGGCAATATCTGTTATATTTATATAAATGCACAAATAGTTAGTTGCGCCTCTAAAGTTTCTAAATGCGCTCCTAAATTTTTCAACTTACGAGCACAGGTGCACCTTGGGAAAAAGTAAGTGTCAAGCCCTGTAGTGGTTGAGTAGTCTGCTACTAGTCTCCAAAAATTCTGAAAATGTGCGTCATTAACATAAGTAAACACTGACCTACTGACCACTTTTCTGGATGAGAGGACTAGTGAAAATGAGTAGCCGCATTAGGCGCAGGGTTGAGGGTGGACGCTCTCCGTACCGAGTGCAGCGGTCTGGATCACTGCTCTCCACCAGGAGCTCTGTGAGGAGCAGGAACCGTCCTGTGGACGCCGTCTCCGTAATTAGAGTCTTTAAGCTCAGCCTCTGACGGCACTGCCTCCACGTTCATGCCCCATTAGCCTGAAACAAATGTCCGAGCCAAACAAATCTGTGACTGCGCCTCTCCTCAAGGCAAAGCTTCAGCCTACTTGATTTGGCTTCTTACTCTGTTCCCATTGTGATTACATGCGTTATATAATCACACGCCCTCTTATCGTCAGCACAGCTTCAGTCTGCTTCTGAACTCTCCACAGCAATGCTGCTCTGCTTTAATGTCTACAGAACATTTGTGACCCTGGACCACAAAACCAGTCATAAGGGTCAATTTTTTGAAAATGAGATGTATACATCATATAAAGCTGAATAAATAAGCTTTCCATTGATGAGGTTTGTTAGGATAGGATAATATTTGGCTGAGATACAACTATTTGAAAATCTGGAATCTGAGGGTGCAAAAAATCTCCTTTAAAGTTGTCCAAATGAAGTCCTTAGCAATACATATTACTAATAATAATACATTTTTGATATATTTACGGTAGGAAATTTACAAAATATCTTCATGGAACATGATCTTAATATCCTAATGATTTTTGGCATAAAAGAAAAATGGATCATTTTGACCCACACAATGTATTGTTGGCTATTGCCACAAATATACCCGTGAGACGCATGACTGGTTTTGAGCTCCAGGGTCACATTTGACGTCATGCCTACACTGTAAAAAAAATGTAACCTGTAATTGTTTCCTTAAACAGCTATTTCTACCCGAGTGGATAAATACTCTCTGACTCCAATGCACACTAGGGCTGCACAATATATCGTTTTAGCATTGATATCGCGATGTGCGCAACCGCAATAGTCACATCACAGGATGTGCTATATCAAGTATAAGGATCGTAGTTGATCCGTGATCCGTATGGGCAGCGCATTAATTCCCGGATTAATTGCAATGTTTAACCATCATAGAGTGAAAGTCAGGCATCAAGCTCAAGGGGACTCACGCGTACACAGAAAACAGCGCACGGGCATTTTGACTTCATTTTCTTTTGAGCATAAATGGACACGTGCACGCAAAATGAAGTCGAAATGCCTGTCTCGTATACATCGTAAACATAGTCGGGATGCGTATCATTATATTGTATTCGTGCATTCGTCTTAAAGGGACAGCAGCCTAATAAACCCGCAGCTGTTTGCTGATCAAACAGCAAAAGAGAAAGAGAAAATGACTTTTGTAGCTTCAACAAAGATAAAATGTATTAATTATATTAGTTAGACTTCATTTATACAGTGAAGACTGTTATTTTACATTTGATTATTCAATTTCTGCACCTGAATACTGTTAGATTTACCTGTAAAACATAAAGCACTGCTTATTTCAATATTATCTTTCTTCTGTTGTATTTATATATGCTTGTAATTATTATTTTCTATGCAGATTCACTCCCCTACAAAATCACACCAATTAATCACACCAATTTTAAATAGAGCTATTCAAATCATCTGGTGAAACTGTTTTTATATCGCAATATATATCGCAGAAAAACAAAATATCGCACTGTACGTTTTTTCCAATATCGTGCAGCCCTAAAGCACATAGTGGACACGTTTGAGCCAGATAGAGGCAGATATGGGGTGAGCGAGAGAGGGGGGGGGGGGGGATGTTTTTTCCTTCTCCAAGGGTACTGCTTTTCCAAAAATGCCTGGGGCGAGACTGCAGCACCTCGTCTCCCGGAGGCCTTTGGGCGTCTCCTAATAGCCACCCCCCCTCATCTGCCCCCGTCTCAGAGGTGCATGATGGGATACTTCCCCTTCCCCCTCTCCTCTTCTCCTCGTGTCGTCCTCATGTTTTGTGCCAGAGTTCACATCCGCACAGGTTCAAATGGCAGAGTTGCCAGGGAACAGTCAGAGGCCATTAGCGTTTGGGACGATTCGCCCTGCGGCGCTGCAGCGCTAACCAGTGAGCGAGGGGGCCATGTAGATTAGCAGCTTCACATGTAATGAGCAAGTTTGCCCTTTCTTTTTCTTTTCTTTTCTTTTCTTTTCCTCTCTCTGTGTCTGTCTCTGTTTCACTGCACTAATCCTGTCGCATCATTTTTTTGATTATTTCCACTCCTTTGACTCACTGTCATGTGTGTGTGTGTGTGTGTGAGTGTGAGCATATTTTCACTAGCGATAGAGAAATCATTTTTTAGCTGATTTTTTGGCTAGATTATTGGTATCAGCTAAAGACAGAACCCCCTCTCAGAGGATCAAGTAAATGTTGTGTAAAATGAGTCAAGCAAGTTTGTGTACATTTCATTCTCTGTCTTTAAATTGCATTACGTACTCTGATCTAGATCTGTTGAAAACACACTGATCTCCAGACGTTTAATTTGTGCACATATAGATTTGGTTATCAGTGAGTGTCTGTGTGTGTCTGGTTTCACCTCGAGCGGTCAGGGGCCGTAGGGTAATGAAGCGAGGAGTCGTCTGTAAATACACGCGGGTCACTCCAGCATTAGGCTATCGTGTTGCAGTGAAAATGGAAATGTCAATAAAATTAATCTGGCCACCTTTTGGCCTGGACTGCTCGCTGTGGTCCACTCATAACACACCACAACAAGACAAGTTTACACTCCCAAACACACACTGTCATTAGAGCAAATGAATAAACTAGCCTGTGTTTGTCAAGTTGTTCTGAATGTGCGTTATGACTACACCTACACCTGTGAGCTTTCACATCGTCAGCACGGATCCACGCGGCGAGGCCGATAAAACAGCACTGGAGAGAAAAACAATAGATTAAAAACAGAGAGGGCAAGGCTTTCAACTGTCCTTGTATTCTTCATGTATTTTGCATTTCATTACGCCACCCATTGGATCTGTTCTCTTTCCTCCTTTTTAAAGTGATTAGTTGAAATATTAATGCGTGATTATTGCCTATATAGGTGCATGTGAGTGATGTCTCCCCAAAAACAGAGCGACGTGCAAGTGTAAATTTGTAGAATATCGCGGCGGAGTGCAGGAGTTTTTCAGATACATAATTTAGTTGCCCTGAAGGAAGGCTTTCAAGGCATTTTCGCCCAAGGCCAAGAAAAAATAACTGACTTTTTAAAGTAAATCATTTTTGCTAATGCACAATTAATGGCAGAGGAGAAAGAAAGTAATTCTGGGAAGTAGGTTATAAAGAGACCTGAACTGCCCTCAGCTCGGGATATGCAAATGAGGCGCGGGAAGGGGAGGGGCCGCAGGATTGTGCACGTGTGTTTATCGCGTTTTCATCTTTCTATTATATTCTTTATGTAAGTTTGTATAATGTCAGTGTGTGTAAGATTGTGTAGCACGTTTCTAAAAAGCTCTCCTTTCGTCCAGGAGATGGTTTAGACAACAGCGTGGCCTCACCCGGCACGGGCGACGATGACGATCCAGACAAGGACAAAAAGCGACAGAAAAAACGGGGCATCTTCCCCAAGGTCGCTACCAACATCATGCGGGCATGGCTCTTCCAGCATCTCACAGTAAGTCTCTGTCTTTCCATGAGCTCTTTCTGTATCTGTGATTGGGAAAGCAGTGTTGAGATTAATTGAAAATCCTACAAACCAGAATCAATGCACAGTTATCAACATTCATACAACAGTTAGATCCGGACGCTTGTCTGTGTTGTGTTGCTCAATGACACGCAACAGTTGATCCTGTTGAGCGGTTTTCATTTGAAGAGCAGAAATAGACAAATTATTGTGTAATGACATTTGATATTAAATTCAGTATCAGAATATCAGCAATATCACGTTTGCAGGAACTGCTTCCTCAAGCTGTAGTGATATTCACATCGCGTGTGCTATTGTTCCATTTTTAGGGTTTAGTGTAAGTCTCTGCTAGTTGCTGTGGCACAAGGAGAGAGCGCTGTGTGTGTGTGTGTGTGTGTGTTTAGAGAGGTGGCATGCAGGGTTGTGTTGCATTGGCCTCTCTGATGTCACGACATCATCCGCGGCTCAGGATATATCGATCAGGACAGGAAGGGTCGGGTTTCTGAGGGAGGAGCTGCCGCCCCTGAGCACGTGCTCCACAGGAAACTGAGAACGGACGCTGCGTTTGTAGGACTGTGTCTGCGAGGGACATGCCCTGCGACGGCTCAGCCACCCTACTGCCGTAGGGACCCGATGATCTAACTCAAGGCTAAATAATGACGGCTAATTAAAAGGGCTGTAAATCCATTAGAAACTGCGGAGGGATAATCAGAGGCGCTGAACTCTGCCATGCGCTTATAACTCTCATCATCATCAGAACAACTCCAACGCCGCCCGATTTGATGGACAAAGACACTTTGCTTTTCTCTGCTTTATTCTTGCGCTCTTTTCATTTGTCGTTCCCCTCAGAACCGCTTGTGTGTAAAGCAGTGAAGAGGGAGGCGTCAGCCCACCACCTACCTCGCCGCTTTTACCCACAAACGCCTCTCGCTTCATTCACTCGGCTCCATATCACGCAGGAATTTCACACTTTTCTCAAAGATCATTAGGCGTCTTTACTGGCAGCTCAGGAGATCCCCATTCACGACATTCACAAGAGACGCACTCCTCTTTCCTTTAGAATTGTTTTAAAATGGCCTGAAAACCTAAGAAGTTTTCCTTAATGGAAATACAGAAGTTTCCATCGTCCGTTTCTCTCATTTCAGAGTCTTTTATGTGTGCGAATAATAATTCACCTTTCTATTTTTTTCCGTCCTCGGGACCAAAGAGACTTAATTGAATTATCCCAAAGTACCAACCGCTGCCCCCTGCGCAATCCTTTACACCGCACGGCCGTGCCACACACTAACACATCAGGCCTTTTATTTTAATTTGTTAAGCAAATGTATTTTCCAGTTCAGGATGCATTTGTGTGCGGGTGAATTCATGGGGACTTTGGCCCTGAATGGCCTGTAGCGGCAGCTCTCCATTCAACCATTCATTGGAGGGGGCAAAAGAAAAGCAGCGAGGTTGTATTTTCTCAACCGCGGGGCCAAAGCGGAGCTGCTCTTCCATGAGCGGTGGGGGTCCCCTTTACATATGTTCTCAACATTGAGCCATTGTCACCTATTCTGAGGGGCTCAAAAGGACGTAACCCCTTCCCTCCCCCCGTTTCCATCCCCCGCGCCCCCAAAACAAGGCGCCAGCTAACAGTTACAATTGTGGGATGAATTCGATGGCCTCCTCTCCCAAGGAACACTTTCCCTCTCTGACGCTCTGAGCCCACCCTTACATGGGTGAAGCGTCTCTGAGCCAACAGGGCATTGGTGGCCAACGGCCAAATCCCAGAGGGGTGCAAAGGACGAACCCACCAGAGATGCATGTGTGACTGAAGTGCTTCCGCAGAACTAGAGAGTTTGGGTCAGAATGCGCTGCAGTCGAAGCCCCAGAGATGTGCTCTTCCTCCTGGAGCTTTCTGGATCTCTTCCAGTGCCATTAGCGAGAGGAAATCCCAGCTGGCTGCTGTAAGCTTTCCCATACGGCACAGAGCTTATGTTATCGGAAAGATAAACTCCTCTGTGGGGTGAATTGCTCTATTAGACTTCATATTTAATGAACAGGAGAGAGAAGAGCGTTCCACCAGGCTCACGGAGAGCAGTGGTGAAGTGTAGTCATCGCTGCAGGGTCACCCAACAGTTTAATGGAGACAAACATTGAATCCTCTCAATTAGTCAGTTGGCGCCCTCAGTGTGTCTCCTGCTCAGAAGAGGGTCAGCCTGCAATGAAAACAGGAAGCACTCAGATACAAAGATATCACTCCAGGCCTGTGCTGTCCTTTCACTTCGGTAAGCCTTCAAAAGGCAGTGAAAATAAATAGGGTCGCTTGAGCAGGGCGGCCTGAAATGAGACCCAACCAATGGCAGGAGTATTTGGGAAAAACTGGATATTTATTGGAAAATAATGTTGGACAGGACTAGGGTTGCAAAGGGGCAGAACATTTCCGGTAAATTTCCACGGGAACTTAATCTGGTGAATTTTGAAAAATGTACAGGAATTTATGGGGATTGATTGGAAATGTAGGTAAATTTATATAAACTGTATCATATACAAACATAAATATAAACATTTTATTTGGTCATAAGCGATGTTTTTTTTTTCATATTGATATATTTTCCAGTTAATTACTTCTAATTTAGTAAACATGTAAAATAAATATATTTTTATTGCAGTAATTGTTATGCATGTGTTATTTATTTCAGTGTCACATGATCCTTCAGAAATCATTCTAATATTTGATACTCAGTTATTATTAATGTTGGAAACCGTTGTGCTGTTTAATATTGTTTGTTTTTTGGAAGCTGTGATACTTTTTTCAGGATTCATTGATGAATAAAAAGTTAAAAAGAACAGCATTTATTCAAAATGCAAATCTTTTCTAACAATACGAGTCTTTACTATCATGTTTTATTAATTTAACACATTCTTGCTGAATAAAAGCATTAATTTCTTTCAAAAAAGAAAATTACTGACCCCAAACTTTTGAACGGTAGTATAGGCCTATAAATATTTATATTTTAAATAAATGCTGGTTTTTAAAACTTTTTATTCGTCAAAGAATCCTGTAAAAAAGTATCAAAGGTATTAATCAGCACAACATTGATAATAAATCCTAATATTAGAATGATTTGTGAGGGATCATGTGACACTGAAGACTGGAGTAATGATGATAAATTCAGTTTTGATCACAGGAATAAATTACACTTTACTATATATTCACATAGAGAACAGCTGATTTACACTGGAGTAATATTTCACTGTTTACTGTATTTATGATCAAATGTGCATGTGATGGAGGAATGTGTAGGGTAGAAATTCAACTGAGTGCATTAAATCTGATTGTTTTAACCAAGATTATGCTGCAAGATTTTTTTTCAACTACAAACCCGATTCCAAAAAAGTTGGGACACTGTACAAATTGTGAATAAAAACAGAATGCAATGATGTGGAAGTTTCAAATTTCAATATTTTATTCAGAATACAACATAGATGACATATCAAATGTTTAAACTGAGAAAATGTATCATTTTAAGGGAAAAATAAGTTGATTTTAAATTTCATGGCATCAACACATCTCAAAAAAGTTGGGACAAGGCCATGTTTACCACTGTGTGGCATCCCCTCTTCTTTTTATAACAGTCTGCAAACGTCTGGGGACTGAGGAGACAAGTTGCTCAAGTTTAGGAATAGGAATGTTGTCCCATTCTTGTCTAATACAGGCTTCTAGTTGCTCAACTGTCTTAGGTCTTCTTTGTCGCATCTTCCTCTTTATGATGCGCCAAATGTTTTCTATGGGTGAAAGATCTGGACTGCAGGCTGGCCATTTCAGTACTCGGATCCTTCTTCTATGGAGCCATGATGTTGTAATTGATGCAGTATGTGGTCTGGCATTGTCATGTTGGGAAATGCAAGGTCTTCCCTGAAAGAGACGACGTCTGGATGGGAGCATATGTTGTTCTAGAACTTGGATATACCTTTCAGCATTGATGGTGCCTTTCCAGATGTGTAAGCTGCCCATGCCACACGCACTCATGCAACCCCATACCATCAGAGATGCAGGCTTCTGAACTGAGCGCTGATAACAACTTGGGTTGTCCTTGTCCTCTTTAGTCCGGATGACATGGCGTCCCAGTTTTCCAAAAAGAACTTCAAATTTTGATTCGTCTGACCACAGAACAGTTTTCCACTTTGCCACAGTCCATTTTAAATGAGCCTTGGCCCAGAGAAAACGCCTGCGCTTCTGGATCATGTTTAGATATGGCTTCTTTTTTGACCTATAGAGTTTTAGCCGGCAACGGCGAATGGCACGGTGGATTGTGTTCACCGACAATGTTTTCTGGAAGTATTCCTGAGCCCATGTTGTGATTTCCATTACAGTAGCATTCCTGTATGTGATGCAGTGCCGTCTAAGGGCCCGAAGATCACGGCATCCAGTATGGTTTTCCGGCCTTGACCCTTACGCACAGAGATTGTTCCAGATTCTCTGAATCTTTGGATGATGATATTATGCACTGTAGATGATGATAACTTCAAACTCTTTGCAATTTTTCTCTGAGAAACTCCTTTCTGATATTGCTCCACTATTTTTCGCCGCAGCATTGGGGGAATTGGTGATCCTCTGCCCATCTTGACTTCTGAGAGACACTGCCACTCTGAGAGGCTCTTTTTATACCCAATCATGTTGCCAATTGACCTAATAAGTTGCAAATTGGTCCTCCAGCTGTTCCTTATATGTACATTTAACTTTTCTGGCCTCTTATTGCTACCTGTCCCAACTTTTTTGGAATGTGTAGTTCTCATGAAATCCAAAATGAGCCAATATTTGGCATGACATTTCAAAATGTCTCACTTTCAACATTTGATATGTTATCTATATTCTATTGTGAATAAAATATAAGTTTATGAGATTTGTAAATTATTGCATTCCTTTTTTATTCACAATTTGTACAGTGTCCCAACTTTTTTGGAATCCGGTTTGTACATTTAAGTTCCCTGTTATAGGCTAACCTTCAATTTAGCAAATCCCCAGTTTATTCCCATTAATTCCCATATATTCCCGTTAATTCCCATGGAAAGTTTCCAGCCTTGAAAATTCCCGGAATTTTGCAACCCTAGACAGGACAAGGTAAGGTTATTTTTTCCCAAATAACAGCCTTTACATCAACTGAAAAAAGTAATTTCAGTGGTGGAGAGAGTTAGTACAAGTTGCAGAAAAATTATGAAGTTATAATATGCACTTGTTAAATGTAAGGGCATTTAGTAAAGATGTTTGGATTTCATGTTGACTTAGTGAATTAGTCAGAAACAGGCAGCTGATGGAAACATCTTCATTTCTCAACCTCATCAAATGATTGTGTAAACAAACACACAGGATCAGCCAGTGATCAGGCCGTAGAGTCACACAGTAAAGCAAACAGACTCGTTCCCGAGGCTTGGCTCCAATTAAACATTTGGGCTGATCAGTTCTGACTGTTTGCATGTCTGATTCACATCACTGTCCATTTCCACTGCAGCACATCTGACAATCGTTTCAAACAATGGACATCCATATATAAACACAGAATGTACCCTTAACCCCCCCCCCTCTCTCTCTCTCACACACACACACACACACATCAAAAGTGTTGTGTAGGTTCTCTTCGCCCCTGCTGTATGAGTTTTCTCAGGAGAGGTTTCCTCCCTCACTGTTTGCTGTAATGCAGGGCATTCTTAAAGCAGCGGTTTCATTTAAGGCCCAGCGAGGTTGTTTAGTGACGCTCGGGGGGTTGCAGAAGGGCAACACTAATCTATCATGGGCGTGTTTGCCATCCATCACCAGTGCAGCCTATATAACAGTTCACTTGTGTGTGTGTGTGTGTGTGTGTGTGTGTGTGTAAGGAAGCCTGAAGACCAAAAACACACGTTACCCTGTTGAACCTTCAGATGTGTGTGCCATTAAACCTGATGTGTTATTGTTCAACTAACTATAAACATTTGACTGAATTGATCAGCAACAGTCGAATCATATCTGACAGTTTTGGTGAAGCTGTGTGTTGGGCAGGGACCCTCTGTCTGCCATTTGTTCTGTTGATTCAGACCTGCTGTAAATCTAGAAAATCAAGTATGTCACTGCAAACTGCACGCTGATGCAGTCAGCTGACCGGATGTCCATATCGAGTGACTCTTTCATTCTCGCAGGTTGTGGAATTATGTGTGACCCACATCAACCTTCATCTCCTGTACTCAAGGACTTAGAAGTCATTGGTGTGTGTGTGTGTCTCTTGGATAAACACTGTGCCTGAGAAGAAGCTTTTGCATTAACTAGTAGGACACAAATTTCACGATTCGATTCGATTTCCATTCACAAGCTTTCGATTAGATACGATTCAGTGCCGATTATTGTGGATATATATATCACATACAGTACATGGCACATTTTCTTGAGGAAAACAAATCTCAACTAATGCTGTAAACTGTAGGCTACATGGTAGTCAGTTGGTACTACATTACTATAATATTGAAGGTTGTTTTTTATAATAATAAAGTTATAATACTAACTTTACAATTCTATAATCATATTTCTACTCCAATTTGTTTTTTGAAATATAAACATTTAAAAGGTGGCAGTCATAAAAACTTGATGGATTTATTCAAACATGCATTAATATTGAAGAACATTAAAAATGATAATGAATAGCCTATGTAATGCGGTGGTAATGTGGTTATCAAAATGCTCATCTAATTTTTCTAGCTGACTAACGAGTTTATGGACACTGGATATGGTTTTTCTGAGGTAAATGTGACATTACGTGCCATTGTTCACAAGCTGCTTTATTGATGTCTTTCCGCGGATTGAGCGATTACATGTGACGTGATAAGGATTTCAGTACGTTGTACTCTATCTTTTAACATACCCTCAGCATCAACATTATCTTTGCGTCTTAAATACAAATGGTGTTTTCTGATCACCCGTCGCAGCTGCATTATGCTTTAATATGTCTCTGTGTAATAACATGTGTAACCTGAAGGCAGTTGCTAGTGTGTTCCTCTTTCTTGATCTTGTCTTTGAGCATCATGCTGCATGTTGTGTAGGCATGTTTTATCATTTGGTTGATGCTTTTTGGAGACGAACTAGTCTCTGAAATCTTTGTCAGTTGAGGGATGACCTTGCAGACACGTGGAATGTTCCTACATACCCAGACCGAGTCGGTATTAATAAAGACAGCTTGGACAGGCTGGAACACGCTGTTCCATGCATGTGTGTGTGGAGGGGAATGCATTTGCTCTGACCTGAAGATACACATAAACAGTGAGGAGAACAAGAACTCTAGTTTAGTAACTCTAGATCTCACTGACCTCCACACGTGTCTGCCCAGAACACCGGGCTGGCTAACGGGTGCATGTGCTGCACAGGGAAGGGCAAATCCTGAAACTTCGGTTTTGTTTTTTATCCCCTCATGGACTTTTGAAATTCAGTAAGGGCAGAAACAAACTAGGCAAATACACAAGCGAAGGTGCCAGTGCCTTTCCAGAAGATTGCAAGAATATAATTCTATAATTCCATATTTGTTATTATTCAGGTAGCTGCTATAAACGTGTGGAAGTTTCACTAACTTGCTTGTTTATCCTGTTGACCTGGTCATAGACAATAACTCTAATGCCTGCTTTAGCACCCCTTGTGGTAAAGCTATAAGTAATAAACTGTGTAAAATCAATGTGTGCACATATATACTCGCTTACAGTGTGTGTCAGGCTGAAAAGAGGGAGGAACTAGGGGTGTGGTCGAAGAAACAACTCAGACATAGAAACGGAAAACTAAGAGAGGATGGCCGTGTGTGTGTGTGTGTGTTTGGAGCAAAAATCAAAACCAGACTGTGCTTCTCTGTTTAGTTTGTCAGGGGACTGGCGCTCCTCCGAATCCCAGAGCTCTATTTCTGCTCTGTGATCTTCCCGCCCATTCTCTGCTGCTGTTTTTATTCTGTTTTGTTTTTCCAGCACTTCTCCTCACAAGCCTCCCTCTGAGCTCTGTCTGCACCTCCTTTCTGCTATTTCATAATGACGGCTGAGCACTGCGACTGCACAATATCATTTCATATCTTGAATTGTGCATCAAAGGCAACAAACAAAACGCAACAATTTGCTGTGGTTTCCGTTCAGCCTCCCAAGATGCTGGCAAACTGAAGCCTTCCGTCGACTGTGAAGGCTCTGGTGCAAGTTTCTGATGCTCACTGTTCAGGGTTTTTCATGGTGACTAAAACCTTTAAGCAGTATCAAAAATATTCACAAAAAGCCAAAGAGATAAATACAAGAAAATCTACTCAAGACAGATATCCTAATCAAACCGGAGCATTTTGGCTCCAGATGTGAATGCATGTGAATATTGATCAGATCACAGTAGTTGTAATGTCCCCGGGGCACGACAAACCCTGCTCAAATCTACAGCGATTTAGATAAAGAGAATTGGCAAGACGCAACGGATTTCAGCAAGCATAACCTCCTCCTTCTTTCTCCTCCTCCTCTCCCCCTTCAGCCAGGGAGCAGAAGAAAAGGAGGGGAAACCTGTAATTACACACACTCTTCTGAATCTCCCTTAATGTTCATTATTTAAAACCGGCGGCAATTACAAGTTCAAAGGGGCTTAGAGGGCCAGCAACCTGCATAATCGCCAGCAAATGAAGTATAGCATGTTCACGACAGCGGAGCCGCTGCTGGCGGGGTGAATCATACATTTCCATACAGGCACAAATCTCTGCCACCTCGGGGCTCCGGCGTGCACTATCCCAGCCTCGCAATCCTCTTAGCCACGGCTTTTTGTCTTTCTTCACCCACCAGCTACCCTCCCATATGTAAAGCATATCAAACTTTACCCTGGCTTATGTCGTGCATTCACTGCTGTTTGTCCTTGTGTTTATGGCTGCCAGACCGCCCACCCTCTCCTCCAGATTACTCCGCTCTGTTTCTCTCTCTTCCTTCCATCTGACGTCACATGCACGTGATCCGGGCGCAGGAGTGAGCGCGTCCCCACAGGTGTATCTCAGTTACCTTAGGAGACAGTCACAGCAGCCAATTCTGTCCACAGGTGGCTCTTTGCGCATCAAGAGGAAGGCTCGTGAGCCCAGCGGTTAGCTCTGGTTTCAGAGCCGCCTCAACTGGCGGTCATAGTATACATCCTCCCCTACACCTACACCTCCACACAAGAGGCTCTCTTTCTCTCTCTATGCCATGTTTATCTTCTTCCTCTGTCCTGGTTCAGTGCTGCAGGTCACCTTTCTTTCTGTTGGGCTTTCGTGTGCCTCCCCCCGGTCAGTTGTGCTGCTGTTTGCATTAGGGATCTTTGATAAAATCTCCATAGGGACCTGCTCTAGTGCTCACACCATTTCCTGCCTGCTGCTTTCATTGTTTGTCTCGTTCGCATGGGGGAACGTACAACTCCCACCTGAATTCAATAAAACGTTGACGCTCTTTGGCGTGGCAAACAGCAGACAGTTCATTTTTCATTCAGCAAAATCTCCTCGAAAGGAAGCGAAGACTGGCTGTTTCATTAAGTGGCCCATCCAGGCAGACACGTGCACCACAGAAGAGCTCATGTTTACCCAAGCAAGTGTGCATATTAGAACGGAATCCATGGAGAGATTAATGGGCTGCTGCCTCTGTACCATTGATTATCTAAACGCCATTTTTCCCTCTTCCTGCACACATATTAAAAAGTAATGAAGCCTATGGAGGAAAGGAAGGCAAGACTTCACGCATCATTTTACATTATCTGGACTCTAACGGCGAGGAATCTCTTTAAGGCACATTTTGAGCAGAATTAAGTAAACAAATGTGGAGTGTGCTTTTGAAACAAGCTGTGGCTACTAGAAAAGTGTGCTCAAGCAAAGACGAGCCCCTGACACATGGAGGAGACTCTGCAGATGGTAGCAATTTTGCTGTGTAGCTTCCCCAATCTTACAACGAGGCCAAAATTACTGCTGTGGATTTGGTAACCAATGACAGTAATGGAAATGTGGAGGAACATCAGAAGCAAAGCGATCTAAAAAGCCAGTTCAATAGTATGCTATACGTCCCTGAACAAGTGGCTCTTGGTGTTCGTCCATGACATGCCTTCTATTTGCATTGACGTTTCCACCAGCATCTCCATTCTGTTCTCCTCTGTCATGGCCCTGCTGAAAGGGTGGGGGTGGCCTTTTTCAGGGAAATAACTTCCTGAGACATTACGTGAATCAGCAGACAGCCTTATGGCCCAGACCTTCCCAAGAGTCTAAACGCTGGAGTTAAAGGTGAGGAACCACATTGAAAACCTGATGGGAAACAGTTTTTCCTGCCCTGCAGAGCTTTATTTTGAATGCTCTTGGCTTCATTTGGTTTTAGTATGTGGTAATGACTTCTGCACTAGATCTTCCTCTACAGAGCCCAACCCTCAATGGCATAGCCATTACTGAAGCACTTTTACCATTATAGAGGCACGCCGCTCGATTCCCGTCAGTCAAAGTTGACTATGCTGTGCTCAACTCTGCACTGGATCATGAATTATTGTGCAGCGGTGGGGCGAGGGGTTGAGTAAGGGAAAAAAAGGCAGAGAAAATACACAAACACACACAATGGAAAGAACACAACAACAGCTGTCTTACACCTCAAGCAGGCTTCTCTGCAAAGTGATTGGAGAGGAGCGGGGCTTGGGTTACATTCCTGAGATGGGGATGGCTGGTGTGGGTTTCAGAGGTGGGGGCAGGTGGTGGGGGTGGAGACAGCTCAACAAGTTGTTGAAAAGAACACAGACGCTTGTCATCAGCCTCCAGAGCAGGGAGCCATCTGAGTGCATTTTAGTCACAGAGGTTAATGACCTCCCTTTGCTCCTCCGTCCTGCTGGAGTGCAGTGCACCAGCAGCACTCTGCTGTGTTTGAGCTCACAGTTCTTGCTTGTGGCCTGGATCAGCCCAAAAAAGCTGTAAGTGGATCCTGACAATCCCTTTTTATCTCTCCCTCTAGGGCAGCGCGTAAACTTTCAGAGTAACGACGGTGTTTGGATTACTGTAGCTCCCTTTGATGCCTCACTATGCACCATTTAAAGTGCAGAATGAAGAAAGACAGAGACAGAACTGATATGTACTTGCCTGTTTAGTGGACTCTTTCTTATCCCAATGGACTAACAGTACATTTACTACAAGGGCTGTCCACCCATACCAATGTGGGGTCAAGTTCCTTGCTCAAAGGCACAGTGAGAGGGAAACTCAAACCTGTCATGAATCGCTTCTTTTGGGGTTTCTGCTCTGATGGATTCAAAGTTGCAATTCTCACCAATCTTTTAGGTTTCAAACTTCCTTTCAACCTGTGCAGTTGCATTAGTTAGGAAACCTAGAATAAAGCCAGCTACATTTCTTATTTGTGCTGCCTGTTGACCCCCATCCACTAATAAACGGTAAGCTGAGCAAGCTGTTGGTCATCCTCTCATGGGATTGTTGGGTAGCTGCCAGTTTCCTGCTTGCTTTGTCAGTGGATAAAGTCAGTAACAAACGAGAAGCCTACAGCCAAGCCGGTCAGTCAGGTCAGAGGTCGGCAGACCTCAGGGCAGGATTGTGCAGAGGAGCACTATGGGGAGAGCACATGCGGCTGGAATGCACTGAAAAGGGGCCCTTTGCTCCGTTCCTCAGCTCTGCTGCTCTTAGAGCCATTAAAACTCTTCATACATCCCTTAGTCTAGAGCATCAAGAGTGGAGAGTCCCCAGGGCTCATAGCAATCCACCGCCTGAGTTTGTAGTACTGACGCCCTGTGTAAAGAAGAGTATTTCTTGGTATGTACTGAGGTTTGCTTTGGCTCCGTGAGTTGTCTCGCAAGCGATCATGACTGCGAGAGATCTTTGGCTAAGTCGGCTTTTTCTGTCCTGCTTCGGTTGACTTGATTTTAGCTAGGCTGAGTTTACTGAAAACCTTCATGGCGGCCTCTTTATGCTTATACATTGTTTAGTCCTTTTGGAGAGCCAGCTAAATGGGCGCCATGCTTGACTTCTACATTTTTAGCATCATTAACCTACAGGAAATTGCCCCTGCAGCTGTTTGCCGGCTGCTTGGTTGCGCCACATTCCCAGCTAATGGCTAAACATCGGTTTCCTCTACTGTGAGTTTTGACTGTAAAGCAGATTTGACAACTTGGATTCGCTAGTGCAACAGATGAAACATAACATTATTGGATTAGAGCTCTGGATTATTCTTTTGCAACTATCATGCCATTAATTGCTGCACCCAAACCAAGCCACGGAGACAGCGTGTGTAAATAACCCTTCGCCTCATTAAAGGGATAGTTCACCCAAATATGAAAATTAGCCCATGATTTACTCCTCCTCAAGTCATCCTAGGTGTATATGACATTCTATTTTCAGAGGAATACAATCAGAGTTATATTAAAACATGTCCTGGCTCTTCCAAGCTTTATAATGGCAGTGAATGGCTAAAGTTTTAAATATAGATATTTATCTCACACAAACGCATGGCTTCACTTCAGAAGGCCTTTATCAACCCCCCGGAGCCGTGTGGAGCACTTTTATGATGGATAAATGCACTTTTATGGACTTCAAAACAGAAACAGCCATTCACTGCCATTATAAAGCTTGGAAGAGCCAGGACATTTTTTAATATAACTCTGATTGTATTCATCTGAAAATGGAATGTCATACACACCTAGGATGACTTGAGGGTGAGTAAATCATGGGCTAATTTTCATATTTGGGTGAACTATCCCTTTAAGAAATCTCACTAAGCTAAATGAAATGTGCGGTGTGTATCTTAGAGTAGCCTGTTCTATTGCCTTGTCCTTCGTCTCAAATGCCAGCACAAAAGGAGTCTTACAACAATGTGTGCTGCCAAGACCTGCTCGCATAAAAGGGGTTGGCTAGAATATTGAGGGGTTGGTGAACTACTTTGTTGCCCGCAAGGAGAACGACCCTGTTGTTCTTTGGCTGCCCAGTGGCCTTTTGGACAACATTTCTGTTCTCCAGCCCAGTCCATGTACCCCACAAGCAATAAACATCCCTTTCTCTCTCTCACGCAGGCAAAATATATTAAAGAATAGCGTAAGTAAGTTTTGCCCTGTGGGATGGTGGGGGGAAAGACAGCAGTAAGCTATAGGTAGTAGCCCAGTGGCCTAATGAACGTGACCCATGAGGTCTCGTCTCCGTTGCTCACGGGTGCCATCTAGACTAATCAAGTCATTACAGACGGGTGAAGGCAGCGACAAGAGAGAATTCTTGCTCTGTGCTCCCTCCGTATGTTGGATGAGTAGTGCATTGTTAGCATCTTGTTAGGCCAGATATCTTTTTTTTTTTTTTTTTTTTTTTTAGTTGTGAATTTGTTTCTGAGGCCAGCAGGTTGTTTGCCTCATTTCACAGGCTTTCATTTTAGAGTGTGAACTCGGGTCATGTTTATCTACTTGATTTGCCAATTTGCCTCCGAGTGTGAGTGGTCACATGACTTTATGACAGAAGTAGTGTCAACTGACACTGCTTTCAACTCCCATTCACTTTCTCTTCCACTTCTTCCAGTCTGAAATGAATCTGTTTGAAAACCATCACAGGGAATACTCCTCAATTTGTCAAAAATAGCCAGTTAATGACAGAACCTGCTGCAAAAATTAAGTTAAACTCCTGCTGATCAGGTGGAAAGAGACATTCTAGGGCTGTTGTGGTGAGAATTTAATTTGGTCAAATGTACACCCTAAAGCCAAAGGGGTTAAGAGGATGAGAGGAGATTCAGTCTATCTTCTGTTCCCCTTTCCCTACGCAAGGACATGGAGATCAGGTTCCTCCCCTTGAAAGAGCCGACTGGCCGCGTCTGTAAGAGAAGCCATGAACCTGATCTGATGATTAACTAGCCTCATCACTATGGCTGTGGGCCACATCCAGACACACACACATAGATGAGGGTTTTTTGTGTCCAAGTCACAAGGTCTGCACAAACCCCCACCGCTCTTATTAGTGGGATTTGCCGAGTCAAGCATCACTATTACTGCTCCTCCTAGTTGGTGTTAGTGACTTGAACAAACACTAAGTAGTGAACCAGTGTTGGGGAAAGTTACTTTGAAAAGTAATGCATTACAATATTGCGTTACTCCCTTAAAAAGTAACTAATTTTGTTACTTAGTTACTTTTTAAGAAAAGTAATGCGTTATGTTACTTTTGCGTTACTTTTGCGTTACTTTTTCTCACCTGGGCTGGTCTTGTTTTGTTTTTTTATAACATAATTGTTCTGTTTTTGGGCAAATGTAAAGACCCTTTCACACCAAAATTGGAATAATAAGCCTCAAGGTCCTTTCACACTGGACGCGATTTTGACGCGCGATAATTCGCGCGATGGTTTTATTTTTTGATCAGCTGTTTGTGTAATGAGTGCTTCCACACCGAATGCGAATGTGCTGCGGCGAAAAAACGTTTATTTTTCCCGCTTCGATGTCGATTTTTTTTTTAACTCTCGCAGCGACAGAAAAGGATTCAACCAATCACATACAAGGAAACAAAAGTGACAAAATGTCCAGTAGATGTCACTAGCTATTCAATCAACATTAACCTTTGCCAGGTATCGCATTTCTCACGAGATTACAGCTCCTGTGGGAGTACATGCAAGTCGCTAGGCTACAGACAACGATAACATAACGTTCTGAGTTAAAACTTGTTGATTTTTTTCTAAACCTAATTGTGTCCGCGACTATGGAAAGTGAATGTGTTTCCGTCAGTACGGCTGTGGCACTTAAATGGTTACATTGTGACTTAACTGCAAACATAGTTGGAAACATAGCTGCTCCGGATCGATTGGTTCCTGAAGTTTGTGGTTTGTCTCGTCAGATGCAGTGCTAATGTCTCTGGAGGAGCTCCTCAAATTGTCCCACGGACATTCGAAAGTAAGTGCGGAACCGGCCATGATAAAGTTTTAGCTCCTGTACAAGATTAGCATACTCCCCTTCAGACTCTGTTCTTTTAAGACTGGGTGCACCCAAAAACTTATTTTCAGTCTTTTAAAGAAAATGAAAAGCTCGACTTCACTGGATGATGAAGTGTCCATGTTTTCTCAGCTGACGCCGCAAATGTTTTGGAACGTTGGAGCTCTGAAACGTCACAGACGTCGCAAATTCACGTTGCGGCTGATGTGAATGGTTTTGACGCGAACTATTCGCACGCGAAATATTCACTTTTTCCGCTTCGCTTTTTCGTTACGCGTCCGGTGTGAAAGGGCCTTCAGGCTGAAGGAAATGCAAATTCACGAATGTACAGTAGAGGGCGCAGCTCAAACAAACCTTTCAGCTTTGCTGCCATTCTGGATCACAGAAGAATAGGACGCAGGAGAAGAAAGTTTAACACTTCACCAAAAAAAAGTAATAATAATTCAGTTAATTTTTGCTTATGGTTTAACTGTATCATCAAAGGTCAGCAGCAAGTACATTGGTCAATAAAGTGAGATTAAATGCATAAAAATATTGGTTTTATTTAACATATTTAATTATTGGAGGTTCTGATTTAGCGTTTGACAGATTTTATTCATTTTGAGAAATACTGATTCTTTTTTGTGTAAGTGAGATGAGTAAATGCCTGCTCACATTTAGTCTAGAGCTACAGTATCCATCATGTTTACGCCTCCGCACTTACGATTGGGACAAGAGAGCTGTCAGTCAATAAATGGGAAAACAAAGTAACTTGCGTTACTTATTTGAAAAAGTAACTCTGATATTTTGCTGTAAATTTTAAAAGTAATGCGTTACTTTAATAGTTACTTGAAAAAGTAATCTGATTATGTAACTGAAGTTACTTGTAATGCATTACCCTCAACACTGCCAACCATTTGTGCAGTTACTCTCCATCTAAAGAGGCACAGGACTCACTTGTTTGTTTGTTTCTCACGGGCAGAATGCAAGCATCATAACTGAGAGAGCACATGTCAGTTTCTAGAGCAGTTACAGCAAAACTTTTCTCTAATTGTTTGAATTGCTCAATGTGTGTATCTCTCACTGCAGTGGGTGTGTGTTTGTTCCCCTGTGCGGTTCTCTCTGACGGCCTTGAGAATAGGAGTGATTGATTTTTAGCGCTAATGCTTGTTTACCCTCAGCAACTGCGTTCCAGGCCAACCTCACGGGGGTGCCCACCTCCTCCTCACTCCCCTCCCAGCGTCCCCCTCCGCCTGGCCTTGCCAATCCATGTTTTTGCGGGGCAACAGTTTGCTTGGCAGGCAAATTGATAGCTAGAGTCGCTCTAGAACCTTGCACCATCTTCAGTGAACATAAATTATTGGTGTAGAGCAAACGGGGGGCTGGCGGTAGTCCAGCGGCTCCAAGCCCAGTGATTGTTGTGGGGGCACAGAGAGAGAGAAAGAATGAGAGAGAGAGACATATGAAGAGAGGGAGTCTAGCTGCTCTCCTCAATAGCCTTTCATGGCGCGCTGGGCTCCAGGTGCCCCTTTGAAGCCACATAAATTGAAACTGTTTTACCTCTGAAAAAACCCAGCATGGCTGAGTCTGATCCCAGAGCTGCACGAAGACTGGTTAGTTCATACGTGTGCATGCCGACCAACACAATGACTGCCGGTATGCACACGTCTTTTGAGCATCGGGGGGTGTATTTGTGATGGTGCATTTCATAAACCTGAGGACGTGTTCCCTTTTGTGTGTGCATGCGAGTCAAGTTGCATTCTTGCCGGCTTCCTCCTTGTTGTCTGGATGCAGCGTAGCGCTGAAGAAAATCAAACGCACACACACATTTAACCTTAGACACACACAAACGGCTAGAGTACATAGAAGCGAGCTCCTTTTGTCCAGCTTTTAAACAAAACAATCTTCTAGCTTCTGTTCTGTGGTGCAGACATCAATCACAGCGCTGCTGACACACACCATGAGTCATTTCATAATCAAAGTTAACTTTCTAAACAAATCTGTCAAATACTTACAACAAACACACCACATTACAATTATTCATGAATTTGCGTTATATATATATATTATATTCAAATCAGTCGTATAAAAATAAACCCCCAGCCTTCATTTGGTTGGAATATCATGCTTGCAGAAACACACATATGTAAATGCATTATTAACAGCCTCTCTAAATTTAAAACGTGCCAATCTTTCTGCAGATTTCTGTGTAGCAGATATTAAAATGTCATTCTGGGCTTTGATTGATTTTATTGGGAGTCTGTGTTATCTTGCTGCGCTCAGTTTGATTAAACACACAGAAACGATCACAGTCAATTTGAGCTGTGCGTCACGGGGGAAACTCAAATCCTTCAGCGATGATGGAGTAGTTGGAGAATAATTGAAACTGTTGGTAAGAGACAATGGAGTTTTGAGAGTTTGCCCTTCATTCCAGTTGCACAAACCTCCAAAACAGCAAAATAAAGCATGTAGTTTTGAGCGTGTGCTATGATAGTGTCATACTATCACACATTGTTTGTGTTAGCATGTTAGCATCTAGCTAAATGCATTACCTTAAAGCTTAACCCTTGTGCAACCTTATGCACATTTTTGTCTTTTTCAGTTTTGTTTATTTGATCATTTTGCCTGTGTTAATGCCAACTGCATAAATTTTGGCACAGGCGTGTATTTTTATTGGAATTTTACTATTTCACCCCCATTTCCTTTAAAAAAATCTATTTTGCACTAGTAACACAAAATAGTTCCTCTCAGGACCTTTTGGACAAAAATGTCCCCATTGAAACCCATTAAAAGTGCACTTTTTAATCCCAGGGATATTTAACTATAAAATTATGCAGTCTTTGTTAATAGGCGTCAAATTAAAATGTTTACATTTTTTTACCAGATGGAGCCATTTTCTCAGGTTTGGCCTATAAAGCAAATACTCACTTTATTCCTGTTTTCTGCTTCTGCATATTATAAAGACAACTGGACAAATTATGCAGCTATAATTGTGTGGGTGTGTTGGTATAGATGTCAGAGTGTGGTTTGTATGTGTGTAATAAAACATTTGTATGTGTGTGTGTAATATTTGAGAGAAAAACTCAACTGCAAATCTCAAATCCAGCCGCTGTGTGTCCCATTGGAGTTTTGCTGGGATCTAATGGGGAAAATTTGGCACTGCGCCCAAACAAAATCTTACCGAAGGCTCATTTTTTGAGATATCAACCTCAGATTTGGAACACAACTTGTTTAGATTTATTTGAAAATCTGGAGGGTGCAAAACAATCTAAATATTGAGAAAATCTCCTTTAAAGTTGTCCAGATGAAGTCCTTAGCAATGCATGTTACTAATAATAATACATTTTTTATATATTTATGGTAGGAAATTTACAAAATATCTTCATGGAACATGATCTTAATATCCTAATGATTTTTGGCATAAAAGAAAAATGGATAATTTTGACAAATATACCCGTGCGACTGGTTTTGTGCTCCAGGGTCACATTTAGGTTTGTGCAATTAAAAAACGGCTGTGATTCTTGCAAGTCAAATGTGAAGCGATTCATTGCACAATGGATTGTGGGTTACAGTAGCCCTAAAAGCATGCACTGATATACACATCTCGCACACTATTTCGGATGGATCGTGTGAATTGCGTTCAGTAGTTCAGTCGGGGGATGTGCTGGCTTTCATTAGGCTGCAGGACTCTTTAATTCATTGCAGTCTGGCCTCGTACTGATGAAGTCATTCATCAAGCTCACGGTCAGCCGCTCCGTTGGGGAGTGTGTGTGTGTGTGTGTGTGAGTGTGGAGGGGGGCTGATGTGTGTTTGGGGGCACTGGGGGTTCAGCCTCGACGTTACATTGAGTTGCGGTGAAGAGCACATCACACCCTGTAATTTAGCCAATAGAGTGCAAACACACATGCACACACATGCACTCTGGGAAATAAAACCGCCCCACATGCACTTGCCGCGGACTGTATGATGCACTGACACATCCCAGAGGACTCCTTCCCCAACCGCATGTGTGCGCTCGGAATGGCGCGAGCAGCAAAAAGCCGGTGCCATTAACAGGCTGCAGCGTAATTAACAGTTGATTCGATCGCCGGCTAGCGCTGGCATCTGCAATAAAATAAGCTGCTCATTTTTCTGTCTAATAATTTATAGACTGCACCTCTTCACATTCTGTGGTCCGTCCGTTTCTCAGGATATTGCTCCGGCTCTTAGTAATTCACTCTATTGATTGAGTTTAAAGCGACAGGAACACTTTCAATCTTTCTCTGATCTCTCATGCTAAGTTTACTCTTCATCATGCTGTTAGCGTGTCATGCACACCGCTGGACGGAATTAATAATTCATATAAAGGTAGTGCTCTGTTCGGGTTTCACTTGTTGTGTAATTTGATGCTTTATTGTACAGTGCTCGACCCGACCTGCGATGTCACTCTTTCACAGCTGTATTTACAGTGCGCAAAATTTGGGTTCTCAACAATGTCCATTGTAAAAACAATCAAACTTTCAATCTTAAGAGTGTAAGATTGTGCGTACATTCATCCCCACCCCACATGTGAAGCTTACTTCAATGCATAACCCATATGCATATTCGCATGCATGCTATAACACACGTGCATGATAATACAGATTGTGTGATGCACATTTGCACGCTCTTTGTAACTCCCAGTATGTGCATGGGAAATCACACACGTTTCCATGGCCGTTTGCAGCATTTATCCGGCCCACGGTCTGTATTTACAGTGATTTGTGGAGCAGAGCTCAATGAAACCGGATCTGGTGTATATTGTGTCTGCGGTCAGGATATCTTAAGCTGGCTTTGAAGGGTTTTAAGCGTTTTCTGTTTTTTTCCTGTCGGGGAAGAAAAGATATAATGTCATCTCACTTCGTGAAACGTGTCTCTGCTTTGTTTAAATCATTGAGCGGCTGCAGTGTTTATCACTCGATATGGGTTGGCTTTAATGCCTGAATAACACTGATGTATAGAATATAGTTTAATGACGGCGCATGAGATTAAATTAATGCTTCCTTTCAAAATTAAACAACAATAGTTTATCATTGATTAAAGGCTTTGGCTAGATTCTGATGTTCAAGCCAAGTGGATTATCAGCCAATTGCAATACTAATATAATACATATAAAAAAGTCTATAATATAATAATAATAATAATAATAGAGAGCCAATCACACTGCTGTTGTCTGTGAGAGAATCACACACACACACACACACACACACACGTGTATGTGCGCTTCACAGAAAACAGACCTTGTCTTGCCAAGCATATGTCAGCACTTAGCAATCAAAAAATTTATTTCTGTGTGCCCATTATCATATTTCTTTGTTAATGATTTTAGCATATTAAAAGCTCCAGTGTGCACAAGTAGAAATCTGATTCATGCGTCTCTTTTTCCTTCATTATTTTTTCAATCTTACAATTGTTTTCTAATTAATTGGACACATTCCTGAAATGTTCCCTCCTCCTGCTCTTTAATTAAACCGTGGCCGTTCGTTTCTCGACGCGAGCGCTCAGGGTCAGGATTCAGCCGCGCGTCAGTCCCGCTCAGTTTATGGGTTTGCTCCTGATGGCTTTTATTAAATATGTAAGAATGGACTACTAGAAAAGAATGAGGTGTGTGAGAGAGAGAGTGTGTGTGTGTGTGAGAGTTTGTGAGAGTGTGTGTCTGTGTGTGTGAGAATTTGTGAGAGTGTGTGTGTGTGTATATGTGTTTGTTTGTGTGTGTGTTTGTTTGTGTGTGTGAGCGTTTGTGTCTGTGTCTCTGTGTGTGTGTGTGTGCGTGTGCACGTGTATATGTGTGTGCGTGCACGCGTGCGTGTATGTGTGTTTGTGTATGTGTGTGTGTGTGTATATATGTGTGTGTATGTGTGTATATGTGTGTGTGTATATATGTTTGTGTGTGTGTATATATGTGTGTGTGTGTGTGTGTGGGCACATGTGTGGCGATGGCTGCATAAAAGCGGAGCGTGTGTTTGTTTGGTTCTTAATCTGCCTCTTAAAGACATCTGTCAGTGCGGATCACTATTGTTCGTCATGCTTGAGACACACACGGCACAAATTCAATCCTGCCATTTCTATCATGTCACATTTGGCAGATCAACAGTGACACAAATTGTATCATTGCATCCCGCGTGGGGATTGTGTTTGCAGGTGCGACTCCTGGCAATAAGAGACCTTTGCAGAAACGTCTTGCTTTAGCGCTTGGCCTGCGTTCAGCAGCAACTCCAGCTGAAGTCATTTCTCTAACCGTTGAGGAAAGGAGGATGTTTTCCGCTCCGAGCGATGTGTTTAATCTGACTGGAGAATTCACCGCGGTGCTGTACGGATCTGCGTGTTTAGCGTGTGGTTTACCATACTTCCATTAATTGGTCCAATCCCGATTCGACTGCACTCCTCACCTCTGTTTGCATCATACAAGCAGCAGCGCTTTACCCCTGCAAGACTCCAGCTTCAGTGTTTCCCTCATTTGCTTGAACTATTACAACAGACATATTGCAGCAAATGTAAGCTGTGTAGACTGACATGCACTCGAGCGGCTCATCCCTACAGGCCTTCACACTGAGAGTCTGCTTTATCCAGCACAGCGGCAGCTAAACCATGTCTTCAACACTGGGGGGATTTCTGTCTTTGAATACCCATTTTTATTTTAAGGAATTAAGTAATAGAACTATTTATAGTGCACATTAAAAATATATATATATATATATATATACAGTAGGCCTATAAAATATAATCCAAATGCATGGAAATTTTATATGCAATTCAAATACATCAGTCTTACATATTTAGGCCTTTTTGAGTGACTAAAGAACTGAAAAAAATAGAAGTCATTAATCATCAATTTGAGATATTTGCAAATAATATTTTTATTTTAAAATATTCATACATTCACTCTTAATCATATTCGGCATACGAACATATTAATGTTTCTTGTCTCATTACATTCAGTTACATGATCACAAAAATGCCTACATTTTTAATTAGCGGCAGAGCACCGAAGGTGTGTAGGCTCCTATTGGAATCGTTGGCGTTCTTATTATTCTGCTTCTGTTTCTTCTTCTTCTGCTCTTGAGTCTATGGCAGGCCATTGAACTGCTTGCGGGAAAGTTATAAAATTTGGCACACAGATAGAGGACAGTCTGAAATGCCACCATAGCAAATTTGGAGTCTCTAACTCAATCCCTCTAGCGCCACCACCTGTCCAAAGTTTGATTTACGTTTGTGCTAATAACTTTTAGAAACTTCTGACTCCATGGCTCAAGACGATTCGATTGAACCCTCTGGCGTCATTCGGTAGTGCCAATTTTTCAGCCCAAAAAACTACAAAAATTGAACCAGATCATCTTCAGACAATGCCAACAAAAAGTCATGGAATTTAAGTCGATTCATCAAAGTGTTTTTGAATAAACAAACAAACAAATTTTACATAGCGCTTGCGGAAATAGACATAAGGCTGTATCTCCTCAACGCTTTATCATATTCTGACCAAACTTGGTACAGATCATCACAAGCATGACCTGAGGCTACATGCTGTGTTTCGGCACAGCGTCACCTACTGGTGTGGAGATACGAAAAACTGATATTTTTGCTTATAACTTCTGAACGGTTTGCCCAAAAATCACAAAAGTGGTCTTGTTAGATTCGGGGCAGCATGTTGAATGATATCCAATTTTTCTATATTGGCCTTTTTTGAATTTTGTAGAAAAATGTTGTATTTTATGAACGAATTAGCATATTGTTACGGAACTTGGCAATGGTCATTGGCACGGCGCCCTGAAGGAGCCTGAGAAGTTTTGAGTCACCTAGTGGTAAACTCAATTATTCACATGCTTATAACTTTAGATGTGGTTGACTTATTTTCACAGGTTCCTGAATCCTTGGCGAGTCCAACTATACCAAACATGCTATGTTTGGCCTTATAATTTGTTGGACGTTGTGATTTAGCGTTTAAACAACTTTTATGAATATCTTCGAAACTGTTAGTTCAATCGAGACAAAACCACTGTAGGAAAATCGAAATCATAGCGTGTTGACTATACGCTAATGGCCAAATGTAAAAATTTTGATAGTAAGTGGCAAAAAAATGCAGTCAAAGTCGGGTGTGGATTATTTTTTGTATACTCATAAATGCAAATGTCTATAACTCCTAAACGAAATTAGATATTTTCACCAAATTTGGCACGCATATGTATGGGCGCACTCTGAGGACACACACAAAAATTGGTGGGATTGTGCCACTTGGTGGCGCTATAATTGAACAAAACATGAAATTGCTCAATGTATTTATGGGTTTTAAACCTTTTTGCTTAAAACTGTCTCCAAATGTCTTTACTCATTGGTGCAGTTGGTCTGCTGCTAGCGTCCTTGTTTGCTTCTGTTGTGCTTGGCCGCGATAATTGCTGCTTGTAGATATATTTGGATATTGCTGTCAGTCAATAACTATTGGCTATCGCAATCATTGACGAGCGCCGTTAGACCACTGAGGTGAAGCAGCCTAAAAATGTATATTTTTCAACCTTTTGTCATCTTTACAAACAGAGCGTAATGAAGTGGCCATTTCTATTGAGCATTTCCACATGTAGCACAGCTGTTCGTTGTTTCTGAAAGCAGTTGGCGCTGTTTAGAGTCATTTGCGTGATGTTTGCGTGTTTGTTGTCTCTGTGCTGTTTCCCATGATCCTGACCGGTCTTGTGTTCTCTTGCAGCACCCGTATCCCTCAGAAGAACAGAAAAAGCAGCTGGCTCAAGACACGGGCCTCACCATCTTACAAGTAAACAACTGGTGAGTCGAGTCATTCTTCATCTCTTTTACCAGCAGCGCTGGCCATTGGGAAGCATTTGCGCGCGGACCTTATCGCCGCGTCTCTCACACTCATTTTCATTGCCTTTGAAGCATGAAGGGGAAGAGGACAGCGGTGCGCCTCCTCCCCGAGACCAGATTACAGCGGCAGCGCTCTGGCCGGCAGCGTCTTTGTAGATGGCTTAGCTCATAACTGGAGGTGGTGGATTAAATAAAATGATCACAGAGCCAAAGAAATGATACAGGAATTATTTATCAAAATACACGCCCGGGCTCTTTTTTTATCGCTGGCTTAATTTCGTTCGCTACATTCTCCGGCCGATGTTCAGATTAATTGAGCTGACAGCTTCTTTTCAAAACACCGGGAAGGTATTTGCACGGATTTTCTGGCCTTACACAAACTTAATTATACGCTGCGCTCTTTTATCAGTCTAATTCCGTGTAGTGGAGCTTCTATTTACAAATGAGAAGTCCCTGCCTTTTATTCACAGCTTCCCTTAATGTATTTATCAAAGCGGACTCATTTACGGAGCGCTCTATCTGTCTGGTACAGGCGGCGGCTCTCGGCTTTATCGGCCCGCGGCCCGCGCGCCTCCTTGGGGTCAATTGATTTCTCTGCTTTTGTGATTCATTTTTCCCCTACACCTCATTCTGCTGCCGGCTCACAATGAGCAACACGCCTGGAGAATGAGCTTGATTTGTCTGCCGGATCTGACCAGGCACTCAAATTGGCCACAGGAAGTGCCGTTATCTGCCTTTCAGCCGTCTGGCGGTGTGGATGGCGTTTCAATTACAGCGGTAACCCGGCGCTCATGCCGTCACACACCTACAGCAGCAGAAAATTGAGTTGCTCTGCCTGTTTCATGCTCATTAATGCTGAAATATCCCAAGAACCACACAGAGAACGAGAGAAGAGTGAACACTTTCAGTTTAGACCTCAGATACTGGAAGACTTGAGTGTTGTCTGTCTGTCTGTCTGTCTGTCTGTCTATCCATCCATCCATTTATCCATCCATCTATCTATCTATCTATCTATCTATCTATCTATCTATCTATCTATCTATCTATCTATCTATCTATCTATCTATCCATCCATCCATCCAGCCATCCATCCATCCATTTATCCATCTGTCTATCTATCTATCTATCTATCTATCTATCTATCTATCTATCTATCTATCTATCTATCTATCTATCTATCTATCTATCTATCCATCCATCCATCCATCCATCCATTTATCCATCCATTTATCCATCCGTCCATCTATCTATCTATCTATCTATCCATCCATCCATCCATCCATCCATCATCTGTCTGTCTGTCTGTCTGTCTATCTATCTATCTATCTATCTATCTATCTATCTATCTATCTATCTATCCATCCATCCATCCATCCATCCATCCATCCATCTCTCTGTGGTCAGGTTGTTTTGTGGTAGTGTTTGGACGCTCAGGTCTCAGTTAGATCCGTTCCGTCCACCTGACATTCCTGCTGATGGGCCAAGAGCGTCCTGGATTCCTCCTGTGACGGTCATTGTCTGGATCCTGCCTTTGATATGGAGCACAGGAGAGGGAAAGACAGGTTTGCGTGCTCTCTCAGGCTGGACGTCCTGAATCACGTCTTTGTTCGGAGGCACAATCAGACCTGCAGGCACAAGGGCGCTCTGTGTAACGTGTCAATAGACAGCACGTCTCCTGCTCTGACAAGACCGTCCCGTGGATCTGATCTTCTGCTCCGCATGTGTGTGACGGTCACTGGTGTTGGTGGTTCCTTATGTAGTTGATGGGTAATTAAATCTGAGACTGCACAGCAATCCTGTCTGACCTCAGAGAGAGAGACGCTTCACACACCACACGACAGGAAAGTGCAGTTTCATCTGTGTGTTATTCTATCTGCCTAATCACATGCTGACAGCAACACTCTGCTGAACACACACACACACACACACACATCATTATGAGAGCGAAAGAGATGGGTTTGTCTCTCATTATTGGTCACTCTTGCAATCGATTCTGGTTTCTTCATCATGAACTCCAAGAGTTTAAATCTTAAACTAGAATATTTTTAATTGTTTTAAGGACACATAAAATGCTAGATATGACATTAGACAAAGGAGTTCAAATGTCATTTGCACCACACAATAAATGATCATTTGAAGTGTGTTGTAAATGACATTTGTTGGGAAAAACAAGAACGTTTATTGTCTTAGTGTTGGTCCACAGAGCTGAAAGTGCTTGAAGAAACTGGGCTTTCTTGGGTCTCTCTCTCTTTGTATTGTCACTCATGGAAACTGGTTTGACTACTGCGATGAGAAATGCAGTGGAACAGGTGACTTATGAGTGACCTTTGACCTTTCATGGATGTCTAACATTGCCATCAGTGGTTTGTGGTGTGTGATTCGAGGCGTCTCTGCTGGTCTTGGATCTGTCAGGTCTGATCCGGCTTCATTTGAGTCTGTGTTAGACTAGGACAACTGGAGAAACAGTTTCACAACCCTCTCTCTCTCTCCCTCCCCGAACTCAAATGAGTCACGAACAAACAGATCAGCTTTATGTTTTTTATGACCGTTTCAGTTGGCTCGGCCAGCTGTTATGAAATTCAAAATAATGGCTTAATATTTTCCAAATGTAATGTAAAAAGTATAAACAGGCCTGTGAAGTTGTTTTATTTCCCTCCTCAGATCATGGGAAAGTCATTGAGTTTAAACACATGCTGTCCCAGTGTTATAACCCTATCGTTGAGATACTATTATTGTTTATATTTTGAATGTCATTTTTAATAGTTTTTTTAAATAATGAAGTTGCACACGGGCAGAACGAGGACTGAAGTTGCTGGTATCCATTTAACTTTGACCTAGATGAGGCTGTCGAGTCTTTTTTTGGACTCTCGCGGGACGCGGCGGTGTCTTAATATACAGCGCGAGAGGACGAGTGCAGACGAGCGGCTGCCAGAGAACATCATCAGCATCGCCTGCATTTAGGGACCACTAATTGGCAGTTAATTAGCAGAATTGACTCAGTTGTTGGTTCCCGAGTGCCACCCTCCGCCCGCTCCAGCTTCATTTGATCTGATATCTCTCATAGCGCCAGAGCGCTGATCCGCTTTAGCGTACGAGTCTACATCTGGCCAGTGCACCTCTCATTCAGGCCAAACCGCCACCGAAGCCTCTGACGTCCCGGGAGGACAGAGACGGGGAGGACAGCAGAGACAGAAATAAAACTTACCACGATGTTCTTCCTCAGTATTTCTGTCTCATTTTGCTGTATAAATATCTAAACAATCTCAAATCAAGATACATATAACACTGCAAAAAATATGGAAGCTTGTTTCCGACAAATCAAAAATAAAAAAGGTAATTCTGACTTTATATCTCGTAATTCAGACTTTATATCTCTCAATTCTGACTTTATATCTCTCAATTCAGACTTTATATCTCACAATTCAGACTTTATATCTCACAATTCAGACTTTATATCTCTCAATTCTGACTTTATATCTCACAATTCAGACTTTATATCTCTCAATTCTGACTTTATATCTCAATTCAGACTTTATATCTCTCAATTCAGACTTTATATCTCACAATTCTGACTTTATATCTCTCAATTCTGACTTTATATCTCTCAATTCTGACTTTATATCTCACAATTCAGACTTTATATCTCTCAATTCTGACTTTATATCTCAATTCAGACTTTATATCTCACAATTCAGACTTTATATCTCACAATTCTGACTTTATATCTCTCAATTCTGACTTTATATCTCTCAATTCTGACTTTATATCTCAATTCTGACTTTATATCACACAATTCTGACTTTATATCTCACAATTCTGACTTTATATCTCTCAATTCTGACTTTATATCTCACAATTCTGACTTTATATCACACAATTCTGACTTTATATCTCACAATTCAGACTTTATATCTCTCAATTCTGACTTTATATCTCTCAATTCTGACTTTATATCTCACAATTCAGACTTTATATCTCTCAATTCTGACTTTATATCTCTCAATTCTGACTTTATATCTCACAATTCAGACTTTATATCTCTCAATTCTGACTTTATATCTCTCAATTCTGACTTTATATCTCTCAATTCAGACTTTATATCTCTCAATTCTGACTTTATATCTCACAATTCTGACTTTATATCTCTCAATTCTGACTTTATATCTCTCAATTCTGACTTTATATCTCTCAATTCTGACTTTATATCTCAATTCTGACTTTATATCTCACAATTCTGACTTTATATCTCACAATTCAGACTTTATATCTCTCAATTCTGACTTTATATCTCTCAATTCTGACTTTATATCTCACAATTCTGACTTTATATCTCACAATTCTGACTTTATATCCCTCAATTCTGACTTTATATCTCTCAATTCAGACTTTATATCTCTCAATTCTGACTTTATATCTCAATTCTGACTTTATATCTCACAATTCTGACTTTATATCTCTCAATTCTGACTTTATATCTCTCAATTCAGACTTTATATCTCACAATTCTGACTTTATATCTCAATTCAGACTTTATATCTCACAATTCTGACTTTATATCTCAATTCAGACTTTATATCTCACAATTCTGACTTTATATCTCAATTCTGACTTTATATCTCACAATTCTGACTTTATATCTCAATTCTGACTTTATATCTCTCAATTCTGACTTTATATCTCACAATTCTGACTTTATATCTCTCAATTCAGACTTTATATCTCACAATTCTGACTTTATATCTCTCAATTCTGACTTTATATCTCTCAATTCTGACTTTATATCTCACAATTCAGACTTTATATCTCTCAATTCTGACTTTATATCTCACAATTCTGACTTTATATCTTACAATTCAGACTTTATATCTCTCAATTCTGACTTTATATCTCTCAATTCTGACTTTATATCTCACAATTCTGACTTTATATCTCAATTCTGACTTTATATCTCAATTCTGACTTTATATCTCTCAATTCTGACTTTATATCTCAATTCTGACTTTATATCTCACAGGGTAAGAAATCCACGTTTCTGTTTGGGACAGAATGATTTCAATCAGAAACAATGTTATTTTTCTTACCCCATTGGCAGATAATTTTGCTTGTTTTAAGCAAAAACTCAACTCACTTAAAAATGTAATTTTAATTATCTAGTAAATGCATCTTGATTTAAGAATTTTTAGATATTTAGACGGAAAACAAGACAAAAATACTAAGTAAGAAAAGCATTTTTTTGCAGTGAAGTATGATTTCAGAAAAGTTCATGCAGTAACACTTTACAATAAGGTCCCATTGGTTGACATTAGTAAATGCATTAGTTAGCACAAACTAACTATATAACTTTATAGCATTTATTAACTTTTGTTAATGTCAGTTAATAAAATGTCAGTCATTTTGCTTCTCCAGTAAATGTATGGTGATTTAGGAATGTTTAGATATTTGTGCTGGAAAACAAGACAGAAACACTGAGGGAATAATCTTGTAAAAGAGTATGTGCGAATGAAAGCGGTTTCATGTTCTGGGATGGTGCGTTTTGTTTCGAGGGAGAGACAAATGGAGAAAGATTGAGGAAAAAAAAGAAGGTGAATAAGTGGGTTAATTTATATGTTTTGCAGCAGCGGCACATCGTCTGACGCAGCGCTGTAGGATCGTGCTCACCTCGGGCCATCTGTGAGCGGAATAGCAATTTTATTACATTGTCATTAAAGCAATTTCACAGCAGTATTGTTTGTTAATGAGAAGTCGCAAACGAGGGAGATGTCACGGACAGGAGTAGCGTTGAGCTTTCCTATCTGCTGTTTTTATATATTGCTAGGAAATAAATGCGCACTCACCCTTCCCGTCTGTCTCTGGGCTCGGGCTTGTAAAAGGGAAACCCACTTAAAGCTGAAATATAAAGTCTACACTGCCAAGGTTGTGTTTATGAGCTGCCGTTGGACTTTAGTGTTCACTGCTCTGCTAGGTGGACTTCATAAAGTGAAGCAGAACCAGCACGTGCGTCTCTGGTCTCAGATCAGCAGGAGAAACCAGATTGTTTCGGCTCCGTTCGGGACTCTGCTGGTCCTGCCGAGGATGTGTGGCTGAGAGCTTCCTGTGTTTCAATCTCAGACGGATCAGTTAGCTTTTTTCAGTTATTTATAGAGAGGCAGATCTGCTGCTCCTCACACAGAGGATGAGGGAAATACAGCCCACATTAGTGAAATAAAGCCTGAGAGAGCGAGAGAGAGAGAGTGGGGCGTCTTTCTGCTGACGCTGCAGATGAACATAGCGTGAGCTGGGAGGAAATTAAGAGGAGAGAGAGGGGAGGGGGGGGGGGGGAGAGAGAGAGAAAGAGAGAGGGAGAGGCCCTGGAGAGAAGAACGACTGACAATCAGGATTTGAAGGAACGAGTTCATCAGTTTCAGGCTGAAGAGGTTTGTGTGATTCTGAGAGCAGGGCGTGTGCGTTACTTCACTTCACAAAATAGGGTGTGAATCGCTTAGACAATTATTTTTGTTCTTTTTCAACAAGCAGCAGCCTCAGTCCAACTAAATGTGTTTTAGTTAGTTAGTTAGTTAGTTAGTTAGTTAGTTAGTTGGATGGATAGTTGGATGGATGGATGGATGGATGGATGGATGGATAGTTAGTTAGTTAGCTAGTTAGTTGGATGGATGGATGGATGGATGAATGGATGGACAGATAGTTGGATGGATGGATGGATGGATGGACAGATAGTTGGATGGATGGATGGACAGATAGTTGGATGGATGGATAGATAGTTGGATGGCTGGATGATGGATGGATGGATGGACAGATAGTTGGATGGATGGATAGATAGTTGGATGGATAAATTGATGGATGGATGGATGGATGGATGGATGGATGGATAGATAGTTGGATGGATGGATAGATAGTTGGATGGATGGATAGATAGTTGGATGGATAAATTGATGGATGGATGGATGGATGGATGGATGGATGGATAGATAGTTGGATGGATGGATGGATAGTTGGATGGATGGATAGATAGTTGGATGGATAAATGGATGGATGGATGGATGGATGGATAGATAGTTGGATGGATGGATGGATGGATGGATGGATAGATAGTTGGATGGATGGATAGATAGTTGGATGGATAAATGGATGGATGGATGGATGGATAGATAGTTGGATGGACGGATAGATAGTTGGATGGATAAATGGATGGATGGATGGATGGATGGATAGTTGGATGGATGGATAGATAGATGGATGGATGGATGTATGGATAGTTTGGATGGATGGATGTGTGTATGTATGGATGGATGGATAGTTGGATGGATGAATGGATGGATGGATAGATAGTTGGATGGATGGATGGATGGATGGATAGTTGGATGGATGGATGGATGGATGGATGGATGGGTGGATAGATAGATAGATAGATAGATAGATAGATAGATAGATAGATAGATAGATAGATAGATAGATATTTGTTTAATCATTTTTCTTATGATAACATTGGAGACCCTTGAGCTTTGTGCCTAAAGTCTTGGTCTCTCATGCACTCATACAGTCACAAACACAAGCTTCTAACGCGTCCTCTTACCTGAGATCTGTTCTACATGCCAGCAGCGGCGTCATAAATTAATACTTCACGTTTGTTTATTGAAGCGTGTCGTGCCAGCGAGTGGAGATGTTCTGGATGAGCTACCAGCAGAAATGATGCCAAAACATGACGTGCTCTGGACGAACTCCAAACGGTGTTCACATACACCAATGGTGAAATAAAAGCAGGCCCTTTAAGTGCCTCTCTCGGTGGACGCTCCAGTGAGCTCCAGCCCTCTCGTCTCTCATTATCAGTGTGCACACACCCGCCCGTGAGCTTCTTCACAGCGTGGGGCGAGAGACAGCAGCAGTGAGAGAGAGAGAGAGAGGGTGTTGAACCGTGGGCCCCTTTAGGGTCTGAGAGAATGGGCTGATTCTGAGATTGAATGGGGTGACGGGGGTGTGTGAGGGTAATGACAGAGTCCTCGCAGGCGGCAGTAAGTGAAAGGAGGTTAATTGAGAGGTTTCACTGATGACGGGCAGATCTCGGGCGCAGGTGCCCTGCAGCGGCTTCTCGCCGAAACTTACACTCCACATTAACCAGCATTACCCTCAAACATGTGTCCCGCTCTCCTCACACACACCAGCCCTCGCGTCAAACACACAATCAGTTTATAAGCAGGAAATCCATCATTTTCTTTTGTCCCTCTTCACGTTTTAACAATTTGTTTAAAAAATAATATATAATATACGCTTCTTTTGAGAATTTGTTGCAGTGATCCATCCACACTGGAAAAACTATTTTTGTGGAATCGTTGAGATGCATTACCATTCAAAAGTTTGGGGTCAGTAATACAAAAATAATAATAACAATAATAATAATAATAATAATAGGCTACTTTTATTCAGCAATTATGCATGAAATTGATCAAAAGTGACAGTAAAAACATTTATAATGTAGCAAAAGATTCTATTTCAAATAAATGCTGTTCTTTTGAACTTTATATTTATCAAAGAATTCTGAAAAATAAAATGCATCACCGTTTACACAAAAATATGATTGATAATAATCATAAATGTTTGTTGATCATCAAATCCTCATATGAAAATGATTTGTGAGGGATCATGTGACACTGAAGACTGGAGTAATGATGATAAATTCAGCTTTGATCACAGGAATAAATTACACTTTACTATATATTCACATAGAGAACAGCTGATTTACACTGGAGTAATATTTCACTGTTTTACTGGATTTATGATCAGATAAACGCAGCCTTGGTGAGCAGAAGAGACTTCTTTAAAAACATTAAAACATAACTTAGCTATCCCAAACTTTTGACCACTAGTGAATTTGCTTTAGATAAAAGCGTCTGCCAGATGTAAATGCATCTAAATGAAACTGATCAAATATGTGGAAAACACAGACGGCACCATTTCCTGAGAAAAACCCTGAAACAAAGTGGCAACATTTCCTTAGAGAGAGAGAGACTCGTGTCGGGTCAGAACGTCTGTGATCCCAGTGATAATCAAAAACAACTTTCAGAGCAGAAGTGCCTGAGCCGAGGAGGGAGAGAGAGAGAGACGGGTGCAGGATCCGCACACAGGTGTGTTGACGCCCGGGGCGCCTTTGGCTCTGATTTGAGCCTCATGTCTTTAAGGACGCAGCGTCAGATGTCTGTGAGCTTTACCGGGGCCAAGACAAACCTGCCGCAGTTGTCAGAGCTTGCTGATGCAGCCGATGAAGGTGTTTCTCCCTCTCTCTCCTGCGGTAGATTGGCTGCTGTTGTGCCGCAGGACAGAGAGACAGAGAGACAGCAGAACAAAGTCTCGCTGAACACACCAGCAGCTGCTACTTGCGGGATCAAAGGAGCAACAAGCGGCCCTTCCTGACCGGCCGCAGCTCCAGGTGTTTGACGGACAGCTGACAGCCGGGCCGACTCGGACCCTCCGGTGGGTGCATGTAGAGCCCGCCTTCGTACGCCACGATCACAGCCAATCAGAACGCCTTCTGATGCTTTTGTGGACCAATGAGATTCTGAGAAAAAACTAGCTCTGTCGGGACACTTCTAATTCCCACCTGTTGTGTCCTTGATCACGTCACAACACACTGAAAACACTGTTGAAACACTGAATGACACGTTTAGTCGTGACGCATATATACACTATATTAGCAAAAGTTTTGGGACGCCTGCCTTTACATGCACATGAACTTTAATGACATCCCATTTTTAATCCGTAGGGTTTAATATGGAGTTGGCCCACCCTTTGCAGCTATAACAGCTTCAACTCTTCTGGGAAGGCTTTCCACAAGGTTTAGGAGTGTGTTTATGGGAATTTTTGACCATTCTTCTAGAAGCGCGTTTGTGAGGTCAGGCACTGATGTTGGACGAGAAGGCCTGGCTCGCAGTCTCCGCTCTAATTCATCCCAAAGGTGTTCTATCGGGTTGAGGTCAGGACTCTGTGCAGGCCAGTCAAGTTCCTCCACACCAAACTCACTCATCCATGTCTTTATGGACCGACGCTTTGTGCACTGGTGCGCAGTCATGTTGGAACAGGAAGGGGCCGTCCCCAAACTGTTCCCACAAAGTTGGGAGCATGAAATTGTCCAAAATGTCTTGGTATGCTGAAGCATTGAGTTCCTTTCACTGGAACTAAGGGGCCAAGCCCAACCCCTGGAAAACAACCCCACACCATAATCCCCCCTCCTCCAAACTTTACACTTGGCACAATGCAGTCAGGCAAGTACCGTTCTCCTGGCAACCGCCAAACCCAGACTCGTCCATGGGATTGCCAGACAGAGAAGCGTGATTGGTCACTCCAGAGAACACGTGTCCACTGCTCTAGAGTCCAGTGGCGGCGTGCTTTACCCCACTGCATCCCACGCTTTGCATTGCACTTGGTGTAAGGCTTGGATGAGCTGCTCGGCCATGGAAACCCATTCCATGAAGCTCTCTACACACTGTCCTTGAGCTCATCTGAAGGCCACATGAAGTTTGGAGGTCTGTAGCTATTGACTGAAAGTTGGCGATGTACCCTCAGCATGTGCTGACCCCGCTCTGTGACTTTACGTGGGCTACCACTTCATGGCTGAGTTGCTGTTGTTCCCAATTGCTTCCACTTTGTTATAATCCCACTAACAGTTGAGCGTGGAATATTTAGTAGTGAGGAAATGTCAGGAATGGACTTATTGCACAGGTGGCAACCTATCACGGTACCACGCTTGAGTTCACTGAGCTCCTGAGAGCGACCCATTCTTTCACAAATGTTTGTAGAAGCGTCTGCATGCCTAGTGCTTGATTTATACACCTGTGGCCATGAAGTGATTGAACACCTGAACTCAGTGATTTGGAGGGGCGTCCCAATACTTTTGGCAATATAGTGTACATATCTGTGGTTATACCGTCACTGTCATTTACTTTCATAATGTTGTTAAAAATAAATGTTACTTTTACAATCTTCATATTGCATTCCTGCAAAGATGACATAATTTACTCGCAATTGCTGTGTCAAAAAATGAGGGCGACTGTGTTTTAGATCACGCATTGAATGGTGATTTGAGTGCGACCTTAAAGCACCAATAAGTGCTAAGATATAAAATAATTGGGTAGCACTTTATTTTACAGTCCTGTTCTGCATGTACATACTGTATACTTACTATAATAATTGCAATAACTGGGTAATAACTAGGTACTAACCCTGAACCTAACCTGAACCCATGTAGTTACCTTATATTACCCAGTATTTTCTTAGGTAAGCACACTGTAAGTACACATACTGAAAAATAAAGCGCAACCAATAATTGTGCCAAAAAATATGGTTACACTTTATTTTAAGGTGTTATTGTTACAGTGTAATTATATATTTAAGTGTTGAGTAATATTAATTAACATATACTTACTATAGGGTTAGGGTTTGGTTTAGGATTAGTTGCATGTAATTATGCATAATTTACTGTTATTACTATGGTAAGTACATGTAACGTATGTAGCAATGATACAAATAAAGTGTTACCAAAAATAGCTTGTATTACGTTTTACACATGCATAGGAAGTTTGTTTAGTGTGGGCCGAGTGTTTTGAAACAGAAACATTGGTTTTAAACATATCTGGATTAATGTAAACATAGTGACACTGAACTGAAATCTGTCTGTGGAAAACAGTGACAGCGAGGATGAGCCGGTGCCGCAGTGATATTGATTTATTTTAATTAGCAGCTCGTTAAATCGTGTCAGTTTGCAAAACAAACATATAAGTCTGAGTCTTAATGAGTTCTGAACCTCAGAACCCAAAAACACAGACACAAACCTCCACACTGAAGACAGACAGACAGACGGATGGGCAGACAGACAGACGGATAAACAGACAGACGGATAGATAGATAGATAGACAGACAGACAGACAGACAGACGGATGGGCAGACAGACAGACGGACAGACGGATAAACAGACAGACGGATAGATAGATAGACAGACAGACAGACAGACAGACAGACAGACAGACGGATGGGCAGATAGACAGACGGATAGATAGATAGACAGACAGACAGACAGACGGATAAACAGACAGACGGATAAACAGACAGACGGATAGATAGACAGACAGACAGACGGATGGACAGACAGACAGACGGATAGATAGACAGACAGACGGATGAACAGACAGACAGATGGACGGATAGATAGATAGACAGACAGACAGACGGATGGACAGACAGACAGATGGATGGACAGACAGACAGATAGACAGACAGACGTATGGACAGACAGACAGACGGATGGACAGACAGACAGACGGATAGATAGACAGACAGACAGACAGACGGATGGACAGACAGACAGACAGACGGATGGACAGACAGACAGACAGAAAGACAGACAGACAGATAGACAGACAGACAGACAGACAGACGTATGGACAGACAGACAGATGGATGGACAGACAGACAGAGACAGACAGACGGATGGACAGACAGATAGACGGACGGGCGGGCGGACGGACGGACGGACGGACGGACGGACGGACGGACGGACAGACAGACAGACAGACAGACAGATAGACAGACAGACAGAAGGATGGACAGACAGAAAGACAGACAGATGGATAGATAGACAGCTGGACGGACGGACGAATGGACAGACAGACAGAAAGACAGACAGACGGATAGATAGACAGATGGACGGACGGACGAATGGACAGACAGACAGAAAGACAGACAGACGGATAGATAGACAGATGGACGGACGGACTGACGGGGTGAAGCACTACTTAGAAAGCGTCTGTATGTAAACACTGAACACACACTCCATCTGCAGTGAATCAAGCGGCGGGTGAGCTAATGCTCGTCTCACCGCTCCTGTTTTAACTTAAAGACGAGAGAGAGACGGTCTGGACAGAGCTCTCGTGTGTGTTTGGCCTGTGGACACTCGTCTGACCCTGTTAGTGGGTGTAAATTGAGGAATTGTTTGCTTTGATTAAACCTGTGCCGCCCGGTGTTAATCTGCGCACACTTCCTGGGTCAAAGTTGATGCGGGCGCTGTTCACATCCTCCCTCCATCCATCGCCATGTTTCTCTCTTTATTTCATCATCTATTTATTTGTTTTTGAACCTCATTAAAGAGTAACTTCATTAGTTTTGCTTGGTTGGATCTGTGTTTCTGGCTTTGATTGACGAGCAGATGCGCTGTGCTCAAATTCACGCCGTCCCATCAAACGGCTGACCCTGCTCCCGATTGGCCGGGCTCTCGTCTCACCCTCCCGCCGTGATTGGCTGGGGCTGGGCGAGCGTCCAGAGGAGGGTGGTTCGGTTTGGGTTTTTTTAGGAAAGGAATGCTGACGACAGGGCCGGTTTCCAGGTGTGGCAGCGGCGCACACACACACCGATCACGTGACTCTTTGTGAGGAATTCCACGAGCGGCCCCTGAGACTGACGCTCTGCCGGCCCTGCCGCTGCTGAAGCAGTGTTTGAAGTGAGGTTTGTGAATGTTGATGCAGCTCCACGCTAGAGCGAGGTCAAGTGGCCTCCTGCAGTCCGAGTCCATAACTCACCGCCGTGTGTTTGCTCTATCTCACGTGTGCTTCGCAAACCAGGTGACGAGAACACATGGGGACAAAAAAGGCCAGTAAAAATGATTTCAAACTTCTAGTGATGTTTTTATCAAGGGCCAGTGAAACGAGCCAGTGTTATTTTATCAACTTATATTGCAACCCTTTGGAATGGTTAATGCATTTTAAAATCCTGATTTTGCTTTCTAACAAAAATGCAAATGCAATATATATGTATAGTAAAAATGCAAACTAATATGATAATATTAAGGAAAAAGGGGTTGCAGTAAATAAAGCTGTCGTTCAGTAGAGATTTGGTGGTGTAGCACAAAATGATCATTTTCTTTAAATAAACGTGGCAATTGAATGTGTAGTTGATCTTGGTAAATGCAGTCAACATTACATTTTGTGTAAGAATAGAAAATATGGTATAGGATTATTTAATTGTAAACATAAAGATTTAATTTTATTGATTATTAAAAAATGTTTTTGGTAATTAAAATGAGTTTATAATTACATTTATGGTTGAGACCTCTGAGGATGAACAAACAGAAATCGTTATTTTAGAAAAGAATTACCGATATTTGACTAGTTTTGTTAATCGCATGATAATCTGACATCTCCCAAGAACATGGGATTTTTGGTTATTATTTGTAATAAAGTAATGTGTGCCCTGTTTGTGTAAAGGGAGTATTCTGTGCAGTGTCTGTCGCTCTTTGTTGCGAGCGGCAGTAAAGGACACATTCTGTGGCATATCCAGAGAAATGACCCTGCCGTGACCCTTCACCTCTCCTTTAATTATTTGTTTGAAGACAGCATGGGGTTCCCATGCGGAGCGCAGCAGTATGTGTGTGTGTGTGTGTGTGTGAGAGAGTGCATGTGTGTGTGTGAGAGAGAGTGTGTGCGTGTTTACACACTGGTTTGACCTACATTATGAGGACATCCCAATGTCCCATAAACATACTAAATGATTTTTTATAAAAATGCCTGTAGTGTGTGTGTGATGGGCAGGTTTAGGGGTAGGGTTAGTGTAAGGGGAGAGAAGATACAGTTTGTACAGTGTAAAAAATATTACGCCTATGGAGAGTCCCCACAAAAATACTGAACCAGACGTGTGTGTGTGTGTGTGTGTGTGTGCTGGCGGGTGTTGTTCTAAGCACACCCCATTAGCAGCTCATGGGAGGAGGTGAAACAGTGTTATCAGAGGCAGGTCTGATAATCTCAATTGGCTTTACTCACACTGATAAAATGCTCTGGGGCCGCGGCGCTGCTGGGCCGCTCCTGCGGGGTTACTGTGGCAACGGTTCGGAGAGGCAAAACAGACGCTGTGTGTGTGTGTGTGTGTGTGTGTGTGTGTAAGAGGTCAGTCCCAGCAGCAACTCTTAAAGAAATTCATAAATCACTCTTCTCTGGTATTTCTCTAGTTTATGAGGAAAGTTGTTTTTTTTTTGGACAAAATATAATTTAAGAAATCATGTATAATCAGGATCAGCTGTTTATTTTGTGATAATGACTGTACATTATGCTGTTTATTACATAACTACTTAACAAATACAGCAAATTAATACATGTGCATTACTGTAACACACACGGCCGTTCAGAAGTTTGGAATAGCCAAGTTGTTTTAATGTTTGTGAAAGAGTCATCAAAGCTGCGTTTATCTGATCATAAATACAGTAAAACAGTGAAATATTACTCCAGTGTAAATCATCTGTTCTCTATGTGAATATATAGTAAAGTGTAATTTATTCCTGTGATCAAAGCTGAATTTATCATCATTACTCCAGTCTTCAGTGTCACATGATCCCTCACAAATCATTCTCATTATTATCTGATTATTATCAATCATATTTTTGTGGAAACCGTCTTGCATTTTATTTCTCAGGATTCTTCCTGAACTCAAACTTATAAATGGAAGTGATGAGCATAAATAGAAAGAGAGCGTGGAGTGACACAAGAGAAGCCAGGATCAAATATAGTGTCATTATACACAAATATCTGACCACAGCGTGACAGTCACGATTGAGCCGTGTGATGAACTATTACTGCTGATTTAGTCAGTGTGTGTGATGAACTGTACAGGTGTGTGTTCATATGACAGATCATATTTACACTCATTGTCGTTTGGTTGTATCTGAGCGCCTGTCCATACGAGTCCTGTCAGAGTTATTCCTGTTTTCCCAGCTGTACGTTTAGTGAACTTCAGCATGTCATTGTGAACACACAGATTGTGTCCATTTAAGTTAATGGAAGGTAAGAGCATGTACGACGGCATCAGGAGGGATTACAGCTCAAATTGATTCCAGTCCTGCTTGTATCTAATGACCGGTCCCATAGAGTCGCCCTGTGTGCGCTCGCCCGCCTCTTTCATGCGGGATAGCCCCAGCGTGATCCCAACCCTCGCTCTAATATCAAACACATGTGGGCACCTCTAACGCTACCTCCTCTGTGCACCTTTAGCACAGAGTCTCTCCCGGCGCGGGCCGGCCGTTTTGCCTTTGACACGGCCCATTCGGCATTAAAAAGGTTCCCTCGGCTGGCACTGACCTCCCGATGACCCGAGCGGCTCGGCGCTCAAAAGCTGCAGGAGAGAGAGGCCGGGCCGGGAGGTTTTGTGGAGCTGCGCTTATTGGTGATAAAACTTCAGACAGGCTAATTGATGGTCTCGCTGACATAACAATAGCTGCTGAAAGCCTGGAGCTCATTTACAGACAGCTGGAGAGGAGAGAGACCCCTGCCACGGGCCCTTACTAGGGGGCAGGGGACCAACTCAAAGAGACGCTTGTATCGCGGCCCGACTCCTTCTGAGCTTCTCGTGAGCGCTAACACATGAAGAATAATGTTTGTGCATGTGTGAGGCGTGGGTCAGCTTGGTCTCAGATGTTACTCCTGAAGAGCAGAGAACTTTAAAAATGAATGGCAAAGTTATGAACGAACGTTCTTCCAGTAACACTAATAGAACGTTCATTCAGCGTTATCTGGTCTTTAATAATGTTGTAGCACAAAAAACATTATTTATATATCATTCATGAAATGTTTTATCGTTTTCTGAAACATTTTAGTTGGACGTTCATCTACTGTTTTTAAATGTTATAAGTTTCGGAACATTCAGAGAACATTCCCAGAATGTTTGAAGAATGATGAAATGGAAACTGTTTAAAACATTTAAAAACTCTGACTCAAGTACAAGCCCATGACCATATTTTCTATAAATAGTTGAGACCAGCTCATTGCAGTCCAAATCCAGGTCCAGATTTGAGATGGACTTGAGTCAGAGTCTGCCACACTGTAAAAAATGTGTTTCAACTTAAAAAAAGTAAGTAAGTGTTCATGCTGCCTTCAAATTTTAAGTTTAGTTAACTCAAATATCCAAATTGTCACTCAGTACTTAACATTTCAAGTTGGCTAAACTTCAAATTTTAAGGCAGCACGAACACTTAATTACATTTTTTAAGTTGAAACAAAAGGTTTTTTTTACAGTGCACTGCTAATGCTACTAATGCTGAGTGTGTAATATCAGTCACACGTGAGGTTTGTGATGGCGGGTGATGTAACTGGTCATGTTTTTCTTGTGTGTTTTCAGGTTCATCAATGCCAGAAGAAGAATAGTGCAGCCCATGATTGACCAGTCAAATCGAGCAGGTAAACATCTCATCTCATCTTCTCTGATGTTCTCACACTGTCCACGTCCGTGAGCATTTCTACGCCACAACGAGAGCAGACTGAATCTAATTGGATGTTTCTCCATCTCGCTGGTTGGAGGGACATTAGCGTGTCTCAATGCTAATTGGCCACAGGAGAACTTTACAGTAATTCTGGTTTCTCTTTGTGTTACGGTACATTAGAAAGTGATTTGCATAAGCATTCGTGAATTCACATCAGAAACAGAAGGGAAGTTCTCTAGCTCTTGAGTTACTGATGGCTTGATAATGTTGTTGTGCAGATTTGAGTAAGAGGTTGTGCAAATGAATGTATTAGGAATGCTGCAGTGAATATTGGGAAAAGGTTTCTAGATCTCTGAGGCGTTATGATCGACTGACCCCAAGAAGAGTTGGGCGGCGTTCGGTGATGCTGGACAGTTGTGTTGTCGTAACCTTCTCACGTCCTGTCGATGCATGTTGGAGAATGACAGAAGACGTATGTGTGTTTGGGATAATCGCTGATTGTCTGGTGTGTCTTCTCTCTTCTTCCCCTGGTGTCCACGTTTGACTTCAATCAGGTTTTCTTCTTGATCCTTCAGTGAGCCAGGGAGCGGCGTACAGTCCGGAGGGGCAGCCAATGGGCAGCTTCGTGCTGGACGGACAGCAACACATGGGCATCCGGCCGGCAGGTGAGATGAGGCTTCCTTCACCTCTGAGATCTCTTCTACAGCTCATGTGTTTCTCATAGACCAGGGGTGTGCAGTCCTGCTCCTGAGGTTCCTAGTGATCTGAAAGACCTCGACCAGAGCTGGAGCTGAACTCTGCGGGAGCAGGATTGGACACCCCTGTCTTAGACAGCAATTGGGGTCTCCTGGTTCACAGATGTTTCAGAGGAGAGCTCAAAAATCAAATTCTCCCAAAGTCTAATCATCTGAGCTGCTGTCCACTTTGATTTAATGGTGTGTGCACACCAATATTCGCATTGCGTTACTCGCTCTAGTTTACTCGTGGGATAACTTGTTTTTCGCGTCACGATGAGTGTTTTCACGCACATCAACATTTCTTTCTGCCATTTTTTTTCCGTCATCAAACATGTTGGAGATAACAACTATTGCTGCTCTGTATCTGTTGAACTCCCAAATACACCGGAAAGCCGAACGCCAACGTGTCTGTGTTCACAGCATCATCCAGAGGCGTACACAACGGTGAATTTCACCGTCTTCTCCAGGAACTGCACCTGATGACAGCCGCTTCCAGCGCTACTTGAGGATGACGGGTGCCAAGTTTGATAACCTGTCAAACGGACGTGTCAATAAGCTCTTCACTGATTGGCTTGCGTGTCAACGTCATGCGAATTTTCCGCTTAAGTTGAAATTTTCAACTTGCGTGGAAGACTCGATTGAGGCAAATATCACGCGTTCACGGCACTTCGCGCCACTTCGCGTCATTCACGTCGCCCGGTGCGAATTCCCGTCTATTCGCGACTTTGCATTGACTTTGTATGCAATCTATGATTAAATTCGCGTTTGGTGTGCACACACCATAAGAGCAGTCCCCTGTGTTGTTTCCATTGTCCCCAGATGTGAAGTAACTCTTGTCCCGTGTGTCTGGTGGTGTTGTGTCCGTCGGGCTCTGATTGTCTGTGGTGTTTGTCTCTGCAGGTCCTATGAGTGGCATGGGCATGAACATGGGCATGGACGGCCAGTGGCACTACATGTAACGGCTGTACAGTAAAGAAAAGGGGGAAGTAAGTACACTGGAACTCTTTCTCTTCCTCCGCCTTTCTTTCAGGAGTCTTTCCTGTCCATTTCCTGCCAGAAATCCCCTGAAATCCCAAAATAACACCATAGACGCTAGGCTTTACGGCCGTCCTGCGATCGCTAAATAGAACGAGTCAGGTGAGACGCAGGTCGTGCAATGTTTCCCGGGAATAAAAACAAGGCAGGAAAGCACTAAAGTGGAATTTATTTATCGCCACAGCGGCGGCGCGCTCCACGTCTCATGCGGCCAATGCAAATGTTGGACATTTGGGGGGGGGAAAATGGCATCTCCTGGGGTAGAAGATGACAGGGTGAAATTAAGCGGGCTCCAGTGAAGCGATAAAAAAGGAGAAGTGAAACTGTCCTCGGAGTGACATAAATCCGTCAGGGGAAGGATTGATGCCCAAATTATCTTATATGCAAAGACGGGAACAGCGCAGTACATTACGCTCCCAGAGAGAGATATAGAGACGGCGGGTGACATGGCCATCCTTCACCGGGGGAAGCCGCCTGGCTTTTTCTTTTTTTACTGGGAATCGGAATATCTGCAGAAGGGAGCGGGAAGTCGGCATTAAAGAACGGCCATGTGTAAATGCGCTTGCGTTCCTCGTCTGATTAAGACGCCCATTACGCTGCCCGCCGGCGCCGCGCCACTGACATTTGAGAAATCAAGACGTATGGCGTCCCAAAGGTGGCAGGGCAGAGAAGATTTTATTTAACACCTCTACTTCCTGCTCAATGAGCCTCAATATAATAACACTTTGCTTGATTAAAAGAACCCTTTATATGTAAATAGACAGCAGTTTCCTGTAGGTCAGGATAGCGACGCTGCGACGGATCCCCCCCTCTCGTTAATAGACTCAGAAACGTGGCGAGCGCCTTCCCTAAAACAGCCGCAGAGACAACATTTGCTCAGCTTGGGTAATTTTTAATACGGCGCAGGATAATTTTGTGAGTATTTAATTGCGTAACATATTTTATGCTTCATGAGCAATTAGATTAATAGCTTAATACAGAGGAATATTAGCCATCTCTGATTCGATTACACACACACACACAATATGCCGTATTTGCTGTTTAATTACGGAGCGCGCTCAGAGAGGTGTGCTGCTACTGAAGGACGCAGGTCTACATGATGGAGGTTTCACTAGCTTTAATAAACACGTGCATATCTGCGCTGTGAGTGCCTGATGACCCTGGAGTGACCCCACCCCCTCCTCTAAACGACTCTTGTTAATGCCCCTGGGGTCACGGTACAAAACACGGACGTCCTGCATGTGAACTAACTGATTCTTAATCCTACTCAGCTCAACACTACACGTGCATCTCTGCTTATAGTGTAAGATCTTGTCCTGTATGAGAAGCGGATATTGCGCAGCTCATTCCGTCACTAATTTCACCCGGGATTCAAGCGTTCTGAATAAGGATGCGTTTTAGGGTGCAGGAGCCACATCACTTTAATGCAAGGGTTTGATTCCCAGAGAATGCAAAGTCAAATGAACTCTACGTCATGTGAAGTGAATCTAGGTATCTTCTAACACGCGTGCATGAGTCGATGTGCCGAGCGTGCCGTTATCAGATGTCTCTGCTCAAGTGTGCTTTGTTTGAAATATCTCCAGCCGTATTAGATGGAGACACGTGGCCTGAATGTAGATTGCCATGTGATTCCCGTTCACATGGATCCGCAGAAACGACTAAAAACGCTGTATTATGCATGCCAGACAAGTAATTTGGCGGCCATTTTGTAAAGGAAAACTACACGCCTGTGCACATGCGTATTCAAACGCACCTGCCTATAGACTAAACACGTAATGCTTACGTGCATGCCGTCACCGTTCTCACAGATTCATGTTTTTTGAAGTTCACACGAAGATGATAACGGTATCGTTTCAAACTATTTCAAAGTTTGCGTTCTCAAGCCACCAAACACTAGCCGCGTTTCCATTACCCTTCAAATTACGCAAATTGAAATTGTGAATTGAAAAAACGTCAATTTCGCAAAAACTCCCATATATCGCAAAAAAGTTTTTACGCTCGCATGAGGTGGTTTTTCTGCCAATTCGAAAAAGGAATATTTCGCTGGAAACAGTTTTTCCGCATTTACAGGTCACCTGGTGCAAGTAAAAGTTGATCATTCTTTAAAGATCGTGCCATATGTTTGGACAGAAGATGAGACAGAGTTCTTTATTAAAAGACAAAAGAATTTGCGGGAATACTAGATGCTAAACAAAGAAATGCCACAATTTATCAAGACCTTGAAGCAGATATGAGGGAGAAACACCCAGAACACCTCACGCGTGGCCGCTCCCTTCCATTAAAAATAACGGCAGGGATAAATGTAAACCTACCAACATCTGTTGCCATGATTTTTGGAATGACTTATCGTGAGAGGAAAAAATTCTGTTTCAGTCGCATAACATCGGTTAATGGAAACGCTGTCATTTCGCAATCGTTTTTTAACGACATTTAGAAAATACCGCAAATCTGTAATGGAACACTGTTGCCATGCAAATGAACGTCCAGAACACATTGAGAGTTTTCTGTTTTAGTTGAAAATGGTGTCTTGTAAGTCCAAAGTAAATAACTAATGATTTTTACAACGGAAATGAATCAATCAAAAACTTACTTTAGCTGGACAATGACTTTTTTCTAGAGCTGCTGTACAGCCAAAACAATCTCTCTTCATTAATCTCCTGTTACCTGCTTTGAAACAATCTGCATTGTGAAAAGCACTATATAAATGAAGGTGACCTGACTGTGTGTTTCTCTGGATCTCAGGTCTGCGAGGCGTGCCGGGGGCGTTCGCACCTCAGCGTGGTCCTGTGGGCATGAGCATGGCATCACCGATGATTGACCGACCCACCCGCCGAAAGCCCCTCGTCTCCTGCGTTCGTCACACCGAGCTCCTTCACCCTCCGACGCGTGCGGCCATGCTAATGCACAGAGAGCAGAAACGACCACGACTCTTCCGACTCTTCCCCCCCCGACCACCACAGCGCTGCTGGACCGGCCAACGACCCAAGGGAACCGACCAATACCATCACGGATGAACTGGACAATAACCCCGCGAGAGATTTGTGAAGGAAAAGACAAAGCGGCGAAGCAGAATTAGAAGCTTCCCGTGGAATTCCAGTTTTTTATCTTGTGAATTTTGTTACTTCCATTGCTGGAGGACCAAGAGCTGACGAAAACATTTTGTAAAGTCTTGGGTGTCTGTTCAAATCAACAGAGGATGTTTCAACACACACACACACGCACGCACACACACCATGATAAAAAAAAAGAAAAAAAAGAGACTCCAAGAGTTGAAACTACTGTAGTATAAAAGCATAGAAACTAAATTAAATCTTGTACATTTGTATCACTCACTTTATGTTTCATGAGCTAGTCCTAGAGTAAAGCCTGTGTTCCACACTGTGTGTGCTGATCCTGAAGCCGAGGCGCTCCGATCGGGAGAAGACGGCGGACCACAGACCCGATCGAAGCCCTCGCTTCACGAGACCCTCCTCTTTCTTTCCTCATGCATTTCCCCTCTTTTTGCTCCATGAATGAATGTTGCCCTGTAGGTGAAGTTCTTCGTTTGAATTGCCCAAGCACTGGATTGTGTTGCTTTTATACGTTTTTATTTTATTATTATTAATATTATTATTATTAATATTATTTGTATCGTGGACTCTCAGAGTAAGAGCCTTATGAAGGACGTGTATCCTCGAGAAAAACCAACAGTTTCACGCCTGGGGATCAATATATATATATATATAATCTGCCGATACCGACACATGGATTCTTTGGCACATCGGTGAAAAACTCTAAAAGGATGGAGAAAAAAAAAGAAAAGAGAACTTAAATTATGAACTCAGAGCTGAGAGAATATTGTAAGAAACTTCGTACAGAGTTCAGTCTATTAATTGTTTCATGTTAGATATTCTATGTGTTTACCTCAATTGAAGACGAATGTTTTTGCTAGTTTCAGATCTGCTGTGGCATTGATATTGTATGTCCATGATTCCCCTTCCCTTCCTCAGCACGTGATCCTCACTAGAAGATGAAATACTGTGTCAGAAATACATTCAATACTTGTATGAGGACTGTGGCGTAATGTTTCAAAGGTGTTCAGTCACAAATGCTGTAATAAATATTTCATTTTTGATTTTGGTAGATTCTTGTGTGCTGTACAGTGTGTTTTAGGGCTCGGTGTTGTTTAAGGCCGACCCTCCTCCAGTGAAAATGGAACACGAGCGCGGGAGCGTCCACGGTGGTTTAAGAGCAGTGTGTGTGTGTGTGTGTGTGTGTGTGTGTGTGTGTGTGTGTGAGAGAGAGAGAGAGAGAGTCTCGGCGGCGCCTCCTGCTGGTCTCGCGCGCACACAACACCACCGCCTCACTATAAAAAATGCTGGGTTAAAAACAACCGAAGTTGGGTTGAAAATGGACAATTAACCCAGCGGTTGGGTTAAATGTTTGCCCAACATGCTGGACAGTTTTATTTAACTCAACTATTGTTTAAAATTACTATATGGCTGGCTTAAAATGAACCCAAAATGGGTTGGAAATTAAAAATCAGACACATAATTACTAGAGGCAACAATAATAATCAAAAGGTGAACATTTATTAATAAGCAATTTAATAAATGTTTATTGTTTAATTATTATTCATTAAACTTATTAATAAATGTTCATTTCCAACATACTTTGGGTTCATTTTAAGCAAGAAATACAGTCATTTTTAAACAATAGTTGAGTTAAATAAAACTACCCAACAGGGCAAACATTTAACCCAATTGCTGGGTTTGTCCATTTTCAACCCAACTTGGGTTGTTTTTAACTCAGCATTTTTTAAACCGCATCTACGCGCGCAGATAAAATGATTAATGTGATGACGTAATGAACGCAACGAATGAAATGCGCTGAACACATTAAAAACATTCCCAAAAAACTAAAAACCTTCATAGGCAAATGTTTGATGTGAGAGTTGATCTTTAATGTTTCATATGTTTTTTCTGAAGGGTTCGTTTGCAGGGAATGTCTCGACGCATAAAAGAAAATCTTCCCCAAAGCAAGAGGTTTTTAATCATTTGTAAAGAGCCCGGTTACATTATTATTAATAATAATTCAAATGTACAGCAACGGTAATAATTATTTTACAAAATAACAGCATTGAAGAAGTGTGATTATAGCTAAATATCCAGTCATTAAAATAGAGATGTTGCTGTTTCTGCACAAAATAAACCCTTCATTTATATACTAATAAAGATTATTCTGAAACCGTTTAATTCTTTATGTATTTATTCACAAAGAATCACAAACGGACATGCTTAATTTTAGTGGTTAAATTAATAAGCATTCGAGAAAAAAAAAAATAGACGTGCAAAAGATTTATTTTGAAATTGTAGAATATGAGCTGAAAGAAAGAAAGAAAGAAAGAAAGAAAGAAAGAAAGAAAGAAAGAAAGAAAGAAAGACAGAAAGTGAAAGGAAGGAGGCATCATTGTGAGCTGATTTTAATATTAATAGGAGCAGGAGGTGGATTGAATTGCGCCTGTGACAGGAATGATGGATGATCCAGCCTTCACCTTCATCATCATCATCATCACGTCAGAGTCGCGGGAATCTAAGAACAAACAAAAGCAGAAAAACTGTTCATACAAAAAAGGAGAAAGCGAGCTAGTGAATTCGGATCGGATCATTTTCACGCGCGTTTGTTCACTTATGAAGATAAAGATGATGATGATGATGATGATGATGATGAGGAACACTCTTGTTTTCTACACACATCGCGTTTAATGCAGAGACCCTGTTCGGCATCTGCTGCTGTATCTGTGTGTGTGTGTGTGTGTGTGGGGCCCGGGGTCACGCGCAGAGGCCCCTGATCATTAATCACTGTCAGCATCACAGTGATTCTCTATTGATGAGGATAATGACATTAGCTCACAGTCACTGATCAATAAAGCACATGCTCTCTCTCTCTCTCTCTCTCTCTCTCTCTCTCTCTCTCTCTCTCTCTCTCTCTCTCTCTCTCTCTCTCTCTCTCTCTCTCTCTCTCTCTCTCTCTCTCTCTCTCATTTAGAAACAGTGACCAGAGTAAAACAACACGATCTTCGCATGATCTCAAACTACAGCAATGACTGTCATTATTTCACACCAACACGTTCTCACACCCATCTCGTCACACACTGACGCTTGGTCAGGACCCCTCGGCGTCATTTTTTAGAGATTTGGATCAATCAATATTCAGAAACTGGTGCCATTATTTATTTTTTCAACCCAGCCTAAATATATATATATATATATAATCCACTGCCTGGAAGTAAGAAAATCAGAATAACCTATCAAAAGAAAAATAACACAACTCTTTACATTTCTTATCTCATTACATTTAACTTTATTTTAGCCCGGTAGATAACACACTACATAATGCACCATAAACTAAAGAAAGTATCAATATGAGGGTAAAGAGGGTAATGCCTTAAAAATCAAAATTGCCGCCTTAACGCGGTCAAACTGTGCGTGTTGACGTGGTCAAATTTCACGCATTCTGTATAAAGACTTTTTGGCCCCAACCGCGTTCCATAATACACAGACGCGTTGGGCATGGGAATGTTATCGTCATGATGAAATTATAGTTATGGGTTATGATTTTGCCATTATGACATGGAGTGTGATTCTCAGTTTAATCAGCCAGCATCATTTTATCTACATTTATTTTTTATTTACGCTAGTTAGACACGTTTGAACACGTAACCCAACCCCATCCCTAAACCTACCCATTTTATATGATATAAAACACAGGATATAACAGGCAGATATGACTACAGGCACAATGTATTCCAAAAATACAAATATTCCAAGTGTTCTGAGGCCAACGATTGATTTGTGTGAAGAAAATCCCCAAAAGCGATCAGACGATCATGCTGCGGATGGACTCGAAAACTGCCGCCTGAAGAAACGTTACGTCAGCTTTGATAGTGAAATGTCATTGGCTCTCGTGTGTCTCGTGACCGATTGCGTCATGCTAAAGAGTCGGGTGTATCTTTTGAATGAGAAATTTCTACTATTTCATGTCTTTAGCCTTTGAGAGGGTGGGCTAGTCTTTGTTGTCTTAGTAGGATGTGTGTGGTATTAAGTTGTGTGTCGTTTTAATGAAGTGTCTTTTGATTGTACAACACTTTGGTCTGCTGTGCAGTTGTAAAGTGCTTTATAAATAAAGTGAATGAATGAGATATGACTGAGTGCGTACCTTCATGGAGCAGCGGAATCATTATTTCAGAGATTAAAACATTAAGATCAATGTTTTATTGTTGAGAAGTGGGTAGGTTTAGGGTAGGAGTGGGGTTAGTTGTTACAAAATATAAAAGTAGCCTATAAATATTTATAAAATCATGTCTACTTTTACAAATGCAAAGAATTAAATGCGTCTTGATCTGACACATTGGGCAAACAACTGAAATCAATGGAGTACCCTGTGTGTCGAAACATGACGCTAAAGCGGTGCCCTGTGCGTTCAAAATGGACGCCGAGGGAGGGGTCCTGACCAAGAGTCAATATGTGACGAGTTAGGACATGGAAACATCACTAATAATTCATATTAATCTAATGACGCCAGCACACAGAATATTGATTAATAAACGCATACAGTATAAGAAGAGTCTATAATATTTATGGTTGGCCTACAGTATTAACAATGTCTGGGGAAAAAAAAACAAAAAAAAAACGTGTTATTAATATTGCTTTTAATGTGAGTATTGTGGTTATGGTTATAATTATTTTCAGTTTATTGTATTTCCTATTATATATTTATTTGTTTTTATTTACTGACATAATGAAGAATCACAAATTGGTAATGTATTATATATGGATTATTATTCTCGAGTAAACTCAGGAAAAAGTCTCATAATTTCTGCGCGTGTGATGATGATGATGATGTGCATGAGTGATGAAGAATCTCCCGCGATCTGACGTCACACAAAAGAGCAGCAGCACAAAATGAATATTTTTCAGTGTCTCAGTATATTTCTATTGTTCGTGTATGTGGCATTAATGATGATGATAACAATAATAATAAATCACAAAATGGCCGTACATTTCTGAGGCATTTTTTGACTTTTTAAACGACTTAAGAATATAATAAATCATTAAAGACGGAGGAGCAAAAATTTTAATCACTGAAACCGTTATTTTTCCAGGGGAAACGTAACATATTTATATTAAATAATATCAGAAAATAAGACTAAGATCTTCACTAAAGTGATAGAAATACTGTAGTATATATGAATGTGTTTATGTGTGTGTGTGTGTGTGAGAGAGTGAGAGACTGTGTGTTTGTGTGTGTGTGTGTGAGAGAGAGAGAGAGAGAGAGAGAGAGAGAGAGAGAGAGAGAGAGAGAGAGTATTTGTGTGTGTGTACGTGTGTGAGAGAGAAATTTTTTTTTTCTATGAAATAATATCAGAAAATAAGGCTGAGTTTCACAAAAGTGACAGAAGTACTGTAGTAGCCTATATGTGTGTGTGTGTGTGTGTGTGTGTGTGAGAGAGAGAGAACAAACCCCGGGGCTCAATATCGCAGCGCCCCCTCCTGGTGAGCCAGAGATGAATGAATAAGGGCGTGACGAGATATTTCTGAATCTCAGTCCGTGATTATTATAAATGATCCGATCGAACGAGGACATCGGCAGCAGAAACATCTCTGTGTGTGTGTGTGTGTGTGTGTGTATGATAGAGTGAATGTGTGTGTGATAGAGAGTGAGTGTGTGTGAGTGTGTGTGTGTGAGAGAGATAGTGCGTGTGAGAGAGGGAGAGAGAGAGAGAGAGAGAGAGAGAGAGTGTGTGTGGGAGAGTGTGTGTGAGTGTGTGACTGTGTGTGTCAGTGCTGAAGCAGGATCTGTTGTCAGGATTGGCTTCAGTTTGTCACAGACGCTCATGACAGGAAATAACAGCGACTCAAAGCTCAGTGTCAGACCACCAACAGATGACTAACACACACACACACACACACACACACACACACACACACACACTCACACTCACACTCTCACTCTCACTCTCACTCTCACTCACATACACACTACACACTACACACACCCACTCACTCACATACACACTACACACACACACACACACACACACACACACACACACACACACACACACACTCTCTCTCTCTCTCTCTCACACACACACTCTCTGATCAACTTGAGCTGATTGAATGAGTGTGTGTGTGTGTGTGTGTGTGTGTGTCTGATGTCTCTGCGTCTCCAGCAGCTGAAGCTCATTCTCCTCCAGTCGTCTCTCCTGCTCTCGGATCGGCCTCTGACAGAACATGAGTATCAGTGAATCTGGGTCGCCTGTCAGAACACAAATGCCACTCGCGCCGCTGACCTTTAGGGGCCGGACGGACGGAATCCCCCCAGCAAAAACACAGCAATCCGGCACAATCACAACCAACACCCGGTGACAGGCCAAGAGCGGAGGAGGCTCGTGCTCCTCAGACATCAGGCCGAGAGCGGAGGAGGCTCGTGCTCCTCAGACATCAGGCCGAGAGCGGAGGAGGCTCGTGCTCCTCAGACATCAGGCCGAGAGCGGAGGAGGCTCGTGCTCCTCAGACATCAGGCCGAGAGCGGAGGAGGCTCGTGCTCCTCAGACATCAGGCCGAGAGCGGAGGAGGCTCGTGCTCCTCAGACATCAGGCCGAGAGCGGAGGAGGCTCGTGCTCCTCAGACATCAGGCAGAGAGCGGAGGAGGCTCGTGCTCCTCAGACATCAGGCAGAGAGCGGAGGAGGCTCGTGCTCCTTAGACATCAGGCCGAGAGCGGAGGAGGCTCGTGCTCCTCAGACATCAGGCCGAGAGCGGAGGAGGCTCGTGCTCCTCAGACATCAGGCCGAGAGCGGAGGAGGCTCGTGCTCCTCAGACATCAGGCCGAGCGCGGAGGAGGCTCGTGCTCCTCAGACATCAGGCCGAGAGCGGAGGAGGCTCGTGCTCCTCAGACATCAGGCCGAGAGCGGAGGAGGCTCGTGCTCCTCAGACATCAGGCCGAGAGAGGAGGAGGCTCGTGCTCCTCAGACATCAGGCCGAGAGCGGAGGAGGCTCGTGCTCCTCAGACATCAGGCCGAGAGCGGAGGAGGCTCGTGCTCCTCAGACATCAGGCCGAGCGCGGAGGAGGCTCGTGCTCCTCAGACATCAGGCCGAGAGCGGAGGAGGCTCGTGCTCCTCAGACATCAGGCCGAGCGCGGAGGAGGCTCGTGCTCCTCAGACATCAGGCCGAGAGCGGAGGAGGCTCGTGCTCCTCAGACATCAGGCCGAGAGCGGAGGAGGCTCGTGCTCCTCAGACATCAGGCCGAGAGCGGAGGAGGCTCGTGCTCCTCAGACATCAGGCCGAGAGCGGAGGAGGCTCGTGCTCCTCAGACATCAGGCCGAGAGAGGAGGAGGCTCGTGCTCCTCAGACATCAGGCCGAGAGCGGAGGAGGCTCGTGCTCCTCAGACATCAGGCCGAGAGCGGAGGAGGCTCGTGCTCCTCAGACATCAGGCCGAGCGCGGAGGAGGCTCGTGCTCCTCAGACATCAGGCCGAGAGCGGAGGAGGCTCGTGCTCCTCAGACATCAGGCCGAGAGCGGAGGAGGCTCGTGCTCCTCAGACATCAGGCCGAGAGCGGAGGAGGCTCGTGCTCCTCAGACATCAGGCCGAGAGCGGAGGAGGCTCGTGCTCCTCAGACATCAGGCCGAGCGCGGAGGAGGCTCGTGCTCCTCAGACATCAGGCCGAGAGCAGAGGAGGCTCGTGCTCCTCAGACATCAGGCCGAGAGCGGAGGAGGCTCGTGCTCCTCAGACATCAGGCCGAGAGCGGAGGAGGCTCGTGCTCCTCAGACATCAGGCCGAGAGCGGAGGAGGCTCGTGCTCCTCAGACATCAGGCCGAGAGCGGAGGAGGCTCGTGCTCCTCAGACATCAGGCCGAGCGCGGAGGAGGCTCGTGCTCCTCAGACATCAGGCCGAGAGCGGAGGAGGCTCGTGCTCCTCAGACATCAGGCCGAGAGCGGAGGAGGCTCGTGCTCCTCAGACATCAGGCCGAGAGCGGAGGAGGCTCGTGCTCCTCAGACATCAGGCCGAGAGCGGAGGAGGCTCGTGCTCCTCAGACATCAGGCCGAGAGCGGAGGAGGCTCGTGCTCCTCAGACATCAGGCCGAGAGCGGAGGAGGCTCGTGCTCCTCAGACATCAGGCCGAGCGCGGAGGAGGCTCGTGCTCCTCAGACATCAGGCCGAGAGCGGAGGAGGCTCGTGCTCCTCAGACATCAGGCCGAGAGCGGAGGAGGCTCGTGCTCCTCAGACATCAGGCCGAGAGCGGAGGAGGCTCGTGCTCCTCAGACATCAGGCCGAGAGCGGAGGAGGCTCGTGCTCCTCAGACATCAGGCCGAGCGCGGAGGAGGCTCGTGCTCCTCAGACATCAGGCCGAGAGCGGAGGAGGCTCGTGCTCCTCAGACATCAGGCCGAGCGCGGAGGAGGCTCGTGCTCCTCAGACATCAGGCCGAGCGCGGAGGAGGCTCGTGCTCCTCAGACATCAGGCCGAGCGCGGAGGAGGCTCGTGCTCCTCAGACATCAGGCCGAGCGCAGGCTTTCCCAGAGCGCATCTGAGAGCAACTCACACTCAAACATCACATCCAATGTCAAAAACATCAACATTTCACCAAATGTGCCGCTTCACTTTTATTTGCAAACATGAAAAATTATACAAGTGCATGTAAATATAAACTCCACCCAGAAACGTACAGTGGTCCATAAGATTTTTTATTTGAAAGAAATTGATACTTTTATTCATCAAGGACATATTAAATTGATCAAAAGTGTAATTTATAATGTTACAAAATGATTATATCTCGAATAAATTCTGTTCTTTTGAAATTTATATTCATCAAAGAATCATGAAAAATAAAATGCATCACGGTTTCATAAAAAAATATGATTGATAATCATAAATCCTCATATCAGAGTGATTTCTGAAGTGACACTGAAGACTGGAGTAATGATGATAAATTCAGCTTTGATCACAGGAATAAATTACACTTTACTATATATTCACATAGAGAACAGCTGATTTACACTGGAGTAATATTTCACTGTTTTACTGTATTTATGAAAATTTCTTTCACTCAAGTTTTGTCTCAATTATAACAAATGTTCAACTTACCACTGACTTCAAAGCAATATTTTAGCCACAAAAGTATCATATAAAGTAAGTGTAAAATGAAACATTACATCTAGTTCTCTTCATGTAATGACTGATACTCATTTGTGTGTCTGACGACTGAAGGAACTGGATTAGAGTTGAAACCTCAGCTGTGACGTCAGCTAATTGCCAGCAGAGAATGTGTGTGTGTGTGTGTGTGAAGCAGCACATCATAACACACCTGCTGCTCTGCCGACAGATGAATATGTTAATGAGTGAGCAGAAACAGCTGCAGATCTGCTTCCTGGTCAGACTCATGATGGACTGACGGCTGGGCCGCTCACGGCTCTCTGAGGCCAAACGGCACCAGCACGTCTCGTGTGTGTTGATCTGGGAGAGTGTGGGATACACTAACCCTCAGCATTAGAGGGATCGATCACACAAAACTGAAAACCCCGTCATCATTTACTCTCCAAACCCGCAGGATGTTCAGCCGTTCACACACCGATCACGCATGTTAGAGCTTCTGTTTACTGTCACGTGATGAGCTATAAACACAAAGGTTGGTAAGATTTTTAATGTTTTTAAAGAAGTCTCTTCTGCTCGCCAAGGCTGCGTTTATTTGATCAAAAATACATTGAAAATTATGAAATATTACTCCAGTGTAAATCATCTGTTCTCTATGTGAATATATAGTAAAGTGTAATTTATTCCTGTGATCAAAGCTGAATTTATCATCATTACTCCAGTCTTCAGTGTCACATGATCCTTCACAAATCATTCTAATATGAGGATTTATGATTATTATCAATCATATTTTTGTGGAAACATACATTTTATTTTTCAGGATTGTTTGATGATAGAAAGCTCAAACGAACAGAATTTATTTGAAATAGAATCTTTTGTAACATTATAAATGTCTTTTGCTGAATTTTTGTGCCCTTGATGAATAAAATTATTAATTAATTTATTTTTTTAAAATATTTTTTACCCTAAACTATTGAATATAGCTCAACTGTTTTCAACACTGATACTGTATTTTCCAACAAATAAATGCAGCCTTGGAAAAAAAAAAAAAAAAATTATGAATTATTCCAAACTTTTGAGTATATGTGTGAATACTCATGTCAATAAAAGCCAAAATTAAATCTGTTGATCATATGGAGAAATCTTGGATTAAACCGCTCCATTCATATGGATTATTAAACCATCTCTTAACCAACGTTTTGAAGCATCAAAGGTTTGGGTAAACAGACGTTCAATGGACGGCCTGAAATCTCTGAGGTTTCATTCAAAAATATCCTCATGTTTCAAAGATGAACGAAAGTCTGAGTAAATGATGACAACTTTCATGTTTGGCTGAATTATGGCTTTAATGCTGTTACAGAAGCTCATGGATATATGGATATAAATATGGGCACGTGGACACATCATGCAGGACATTGAGAGCAGAATCTCACTGACAGTGTCAGATCATCAGGAAGCTCTCCGGAGGAACGGACTCGCCTGTTTACCGTGTTTTTACCTCTTTCTGTACTGCATTAACCCTCGTGTTATGTTGCGGGTCAATTTGACCCGTTTTGATTTTTAAGTTGTCAGAAATATCAGTTAACCTATGTTTTTTTTCTTGAAATTTTGTGAGTTATTCTCATTTAGGGTCATGAATATGCATGCAAAGTTTCAACACACTGATGCGTTTTGACATACACACAAAATTACTGTTACATTTGTGATGTTCGTGGGTCAATTTGACCCGCATGTTTTAATGTTCAAAGGCAAGTATACAGACCCAAAATAATAACATTTCTAGGTTATATTTTATTATTTTAGTTTTTTACTACCCTATGAAGCTAAAAACGGAGCTTTTCCCCACATATTTCAATACAGAAAAATATTTTGATGGTAGAAATGATTTCTTTTTTCAATCTATCTAAATTAAATCAATAAACCTGAAATTTTGTGACTTTCTCATTGAGGGTCATGAACATGCATGCAAAGTTTCAACATGCTGATGTTTTGTGAAATGTGCACACAGAAATTGTATACGATCTTGCTGTTCGTGGGTCAGTTTGCCCCATATAGATTCAAAAGACCCTGTACAGACACAACACACACACACTTCTTTGCTGTACGTCAGAGCTCTTAGTCCTGAAGTGACAGTGTCTTGCTGACTTTAACAACTTTTTATTTTCAAAGTTTGTACCTGTTAACTGTTTGTCCCACTTATTGAGCAGAGACTTGAAAATGACTTTTCCAACTTAAATTGTTACAAATCCTGAATACTCCAGAGCACAGACTTAAGTTTGGTTTCTTTTAAAGGAACACGTCACAGATTATTGTAGAAGTTAAAACAAGTTGTAAAGGTAAAGTTTAAAAAATGTTATAGAAGTTAAGTTTATGAAAATGTTAAATATATAAAATATATATTTTTATATTTTATATAAAATATACATTTTACAAAACATGTTCAACTCTAAAACTTCAGGAAAATCAAAGCTAAATATCTGAACTAGTTCTGTGCCAAATTTTAGGTTGATATCTCAAAAACAGAACTTCAGTGAGATGTTGTGCGCGCAGTACCAACGTTTTCCACCAGACTTCCATTTCCATATATGGATTGAGTGACCTGAACCATATATTTCCATACTTTTCAAAATATTTATGAAGTAGATATCCTATTCAGAAGTAGTTTTGGCAGTAATGTTAATATTTGATTTTAATTCAATCTCTAAAACACATATAAACACACAGAATGAATGTGTGTTATAGTTCGGCACTGCATCACAAATGAAGAATCTATTGCTATTTATCTATTGCTCTGTCATTTCTTTTGAAAATCAGTCACCAAATATGAAAACTAGAGTCTGGAAGCTTTCAAATGCTATATAGTTTGTCATTACTTCAGGTTTAGACTAAGATATTGTTATAAATGTATAATCACAAACGTCCCACAGGTGTGGTGGAGGGGAAGTCTCAAAAACAGTGGTTAAAAATGTTTTTATAAATCATAAATTCAGATATTTATTCTTTGTAATGTGTGAAAAGTATTAATATTAAAAGTTATTTGTTTGTATGTTTTTTTTCATAGTGTGATTTTTGGGGAATTGTATTCAATCCACTTAGGGTCAATTTGACCCGGCCCCAGATATCGAACAGTGCACGAGGGTTAAGAGCTTTGTGCTGGGGCCCGTGTGAGGCCCCCGATCCTCCCGTCTGAGTCAAGCTCAGTTTCTACGGTTAGAGGATTATGGGTAACAAATCATGAGACGCTTTACTGCCATTTCACAGCAGAGCTCTGGAAAGTTCAGACTGTTTTATAGTTGTCCAAACGTCCTCCTTCAGCTCGTGCTTCAGTGTCTTTCTGCTGTCAAATCTGACCTGATTTCATCAAGGAAACGCAAGAATAACTTTGATATTGTTAGTAATATTTCAACTGAACTTTACTTGATTATCCACACATTTATTATAAAATCATGAGTATCAAATATGATCATCAGGTTTATTAGTTCATCTGTCAATCATCATTGTATTGCATTTGCATTACATGTTTGAAAACTACAGAGCTTTGATCATAAAACAGCATTTAAATATCATCTTACTAAGACTTATTATTGGCAGATATTAATATTTATATGCATTTTATGTAAGTATCTGCTATACTGTTATAAAATCTCACTGCATCAGAATTTCATCTTTCTGTCCATATTAATAACACATTTTGCTCAGTTTGGTCTCTGAATAAAACTGAGCTGTTTTTCCTCCATATTCTCACTATATCAGATATAGTGACCCTGGACCACAAAACCAGTCTTAAGGGTCCATTTTTTTTTTTTTTAAATTGAGATGTATACATCATATAAAGCTGAATTAATAATCTTTCCATTGATGTATGGTTTGTTAGGATAGGATAATATTTGGCCGAGATACAACTATTTGAAAATCTGAGGGTGCAAATAAATCTAAATATTGAGAAAATCTCCTTTAAAGTGTCCAAATGAAGTCCTTAGCAACGCATATTACTACTAATAATACATTTTTGATATATTTACAGTAAGAAATTCACAAAATATCTTCATGGAACATGATCTTAATATCCTAATGATTTTTGGCATAAAAGAAAAATGGATAATTTTGACCCACACAATGTATTGTTGGCTATTGCCACAGATATACCCGTGAGACGCATGACTGCTTTTGAGCTCCAGGGTCACATATGAGCTATACACTTCTTTATAAGCGTCTAAAGGTTTAATAAACAGTCTTGTTTCGTATGTCGTGCTGTAGAGGGTTAATGGAGAACAGACAGGAAGCTCTCATATCTGTTATCTCTCCACGGCTCTCAGCGGAAGAGGAAGTTTTGGAGAGCGTCACTCTCAAGATAAACACAGAATCTATGAAGAACTCACAACTTTATTAGAGCTAAACACAAGCAATCACACAGCGAGCGAGCCGCCCAGCGTCCGAGGGCAGAGAGACGCCGCGATACCTGCAGGATTTGAGGCGCCGCTGGTTTGATCCCGAGCTCCTGGAGTTCAGCGGGAGTTCACGGCAGATGTTTGCCAGCACTCTCGCGCTGCAGGAAAGCTAAATTGCTTCCGGATTCACATCCCCACCAACAAACGTCCCCGTGACGCCCCCGTCAGCTCCGCGCCGGCCCCTGACACAGGGTTACGATGTCTGAGGGGAAGCCGTCCTTCAGCAGGATCCCTCGCTCACGCTGGCAGTCCAGCTCCGCTATGAACCCGTACCAGTAGATGACCAGACCCGGGCCAAACCTGCACACACAGACAGGCATGTTACGCTTTCTGAAGAACTGATCCATGTGTAAATGCGGCAGGGAATCTGTTGAGCTCAGCGCTGAAGTGATGCCGGCGGGCTTCAGTTATCGTTATTTTTGACAGATAAAATGTTAGCAACCATTGACATATTAAAGGATTAAATCACTTTAAAACAAAAATTACCCAATGATTTACTCACCCTCGAGTCATCCTAGGTGTGTATGACTTTCTTCTTTCAGACGAACACAATCAGAGTTATATTAAAACATGTCCTGTCTCTTCCAAGCTTTATAATGGCAGTGAATGGGGCCCAAAATTTGAAGCCCAAAAAAGTGCATCCATCCATCATAAAAGTGCATCCATCCATCATAAAAGTGCATCTATCCATTATAAAAGTGCTCCACACGGCTCCAGGGGTTAATAAAGGCCTTCTGAAGCGAATCAATGGGTTTGTGTGAAAAATATCCATATTTAACACGTTATAAAGTCAAATATCTAGCTTCCAGCGGACCGCCTTCTGTACGCAGAAAGTGTAACGCCTCTCACAGTTCAAAACGCTTACACTACACCCAACGTCATCGTCACGCCAGTTACACTTTCTTCGCCTTTATTAACCCCTGGAGCCGTGTGGAGCACTTTTATGATGGATGGATGCACTTTTTTGGGCTTCAAATTTTGGGCCCCATTCACTGCCATTATAAAGCTTGGAAGAGCCAGTACATTTATTAATATAACTCTGATTGTGTTCGTCTGAAAGAAGAAAGTCATACACACCTAGGATAACTTGAGGAGGAGTAAATCATGGGGTCATTTTCATTTTAAAGTGAACTAATCCTTTAACATCAGGTCACTGTTAGTAATCCACTCGACACTGACTAGCTGTTCAGTTCAGTTCTGCTCGTGCAGTCGTGAACAATTCAAGAGTGAATCAGGTCAGAAAATGTGCTTGTCTAAACTGAACTGTGTGTGAACCTGTCAACAAAGTCTGATCCTCACTGGAAGATCCGTCCACTTGGACAGGAAAACATTGACGCCACAATAAATGGAAGGTGCATCAAGTCAGCCAATCAGATTGGATTGTGTCTAGGGTTGCAAAGGGGCTGAACATTTCCGGTAAATTTCCAGAAACTTTCCAAAAAATCCTGGAAAGTTTCCAAAAATTCAGAAAAGTTTCTGGAAACTTTGCAACACTAATTGTGCCATATACACTACACGTCAAAAGTTTGGACACACTTTGCAGAGAATGGGAAAGTGTGTCCAAACTTTTGACTGGTAGTGTACAAGGTTTTGTTCTTTTTTCTGCCACATCTTCCCCTTTTATCTACCGTCCAGAGCCATCATTCAACCAGAATATAATATTCTTTATGTTTGTAGCAACTTATTAAGACTTCAGATAACCCTCGATGCTGTTTTCTGTTTTAAAAACAATCATCAATAATCTGGGGATTATAAAGATAATTTTGAAAAAGGAATCAAAATCCTGAAGGAGTATATTCATTTTAATTGCATCTATTCCATGGGTCTTAAAAAAGTCTTGGGGCGGGGGGGGTCTAATGCTATTTCATGCATTCTGCCTCATTTACACTGTTAAAGAGTTGATTCTCGTGATAAACATGGACAAAATTAAAAAAAAAAACGAGTTGGACGTATGACAGAGTATTTCTGTGCCAAATACACTCCTTCAGGATTCGGACAAGTTTCGGAAGGTTTTTCCGAGTATGGGCCTGTGTGAGGTCATAATAGGCGGAATTGCTTGTATGGGCACTTCTCCCGGATGAGCGCGCACACACACACACACACACACACACACACACACATCAACCAGAGCAAGAGCAAGAGCACGCCCATTCGGGTTACGGGAGCCGTCGGCGGCGTTGCCATTGTGTTTTTAGACACGAGATCAACAATGTCACTAAAGAAGTGTGTTTCTGGTGTGAGGGAAAGATCACCTTGTTCAGATTCCCAAATAACCCAGCGTTAAGGGAACAGTGGATGCAGTTTGTGTTTCCGGAGTTCTGCAAGTGTGTGTGTTTGTTCCCGGTCATGAGTGGAAACCGCAGGCGGTGAGTGAAACTGCATCAAATGTGTGTGTTTTGTTGCCAATCGGCACGTAAGTGCATATAATGTGAACAACACCAACGTATAGTGAATCGAAAGTTATCCAGGGAGTGAGTGAGTGAGTGAGTGAGTGAGTGAGTGTGTGTGTGTGTGTGTGTGTGTGTGTGCTCTCTTTAGCTCCGCCCACTGCACGCCTCCACGGACTCGGCTGTTTTCAGAAAGAATCGGTACAGTGTATCTGTCTTTTATAAATATGATAAAACTAAAGACTCTTCGGAGATATGAAGGATGCAATACTACTCTATAGATACTCAAGATTAACATGAGACCGGCAGAAACTGTGCGTGTTATGATCCCTGCCTTAAAAATTTCTTAAAGTCAATATAAAGTCATTAAATTAGGGCCCTATGATCTCTGTGATGCAGAAAACATGGCCGGAACCGCAGAATCCATTCATAAAAATGGAATAAAAGTAAAAGAAAGAAATTTGAGAAAAAAGAAAACGTATTTCATAGGGCCCTACATTTTTTAATTTTTTGTTAAACTTTTAATAAATTGTCTGTTTCATGATTTCAATTAATTAGACATGCTTTTTGATTAATACAATGTAATTTAACCATTAAAACAGAGTCTAGAAAAATTAAAATGGAATAAACTATAAAACAAAAAATAAATTAATAGGGCCCTAAATTTGATTGCGAAATTAAATTGAATGAACTGCAAAAAAAATGTATATCTAGTATTTTTGTTTTCCGGCACAAATATCTAAACATCCTTAAATCAGGACACATTTACTAGAGATGCAAAATGAAGAAATGAAGTCTTGTTTTCTGAGAAACTGAACATAATTAAGAGAGTTTATGCTCAAGAACAATTATCTGTCAATGGGTATGAAAATAACTTGCATTTGAATTCAGTTGATTTTTCTGAACCCATTGGCAGATATTTGTTCTTTTAATCATAAAATCACTTTCACAGGATTTCTTATCTCAAACTTTAAGCTATTTTTTGTCAAATTAATTAAAAAGTAATGGAGATCTGTTGGAAATTGTGTTCTCAAACGTTGAAGTGTTGCTAATACAACTCATTGTGTGCTTAGACATTTACATTTAGAGAACAAATCTCTAAATGTCTTCAGTTTATTCCTTACATTTTCTTTAAAAGGTCTTAAATTTACCTTAATAAAACACGCAGAAACCCTGATTCCCAACACTAACATCCAAAACATGTCCTGTTGGTGTGGCTACAGGAACATTGATCTAGTCCTTGCATAAATGCACATTTCCCACTGCCATACTGTATCTCTGACGTGCCCACACTGAATTTAAACCCAGGTTTATCGCAACAGGATGACACACAGTCGTGCTCTTCTACTGGGTTTTGATGAGGTCAGAAGAATCTGAAGTTTGATTTCATGGGCACATTGGATGTCATGGGGGTCTGAAAACAGTCAGGGTCACAAAACAACCCGAACAGGAGAGAAGGAGCTTTGGGGAGCAGATAACAGAGCGGCGAGGGGTTTGGGGTTTAATAGGCACGCTTGTATCCCCCGAGGGAGGCGTCCAAAGCGCTTCCACTCTGAAGGCAGAAACACAAAGGCCGCTGTACTTCAATGCAAAGGTTCCATAAATAAAGGCATAAACGGACACAGGGCTCCAATTATAATCGAGGTCTATTATGTGGGCCACCGCTTCGCCACCTCAATCTGGCACAAGTATCGCTCGGGGGAAGTCAGTGATCTTCCAATAAACATCTAACTGCGTAACGAGTCGGTGAAATTGTTTGTGAAATGTAGCTAATTTGGAGCGCGTTGGCTCTGGCGGGCGGAGAGAGTGGGATGCCGCTGAGAGCGTCGCTGGCAGACATGCTGCCATTAGGCGTAACGAGCGCCCCGCATTTGATTTTAAAGCAGGTGCCATGCTGGTTAAAAAGGCATTTTAATGAGAGCGCAGCACTTAAGAACACAAAGCTGAAAGGAGGTGCTGAGAGAGTAAGCCGGCGTTTGAGTGGCCTCCTCCCCATCAATGCACACACATAATCGCAGCGTAATTGAATAACTAATTACAGCCCTCCGTGGTGTCATCTCTGCTCGCCCGGCAGATCTTGGCAGCTTCCAGAGGATACCTTTCTTCATCCGAGCGGGAGCGCTCTGACATCTAAACGCTGCGCTGAAATCCGATTCAGGCTATTTTCACCTCACAGGAGCAGTTCACCATCACAGCATTGGATAGTGACGTTCATGACCACACACCATTAAAACCGTCCTTCAGTTCTCTTCACAAATCTTGCTTGTATCTTGCAGTTTAGTCAAATCACATGCGTTCTTGTTGCTTGAGCAATACTGTGATTCTGAAGCGGCTCTGCAGTTCCACATGAGTGAACTCTTTCTGCTCACCCTGTGTATATTCTGCTAAAGCTGCAGGGTTGCTCCCACATTATGTTGTCAAAAAGTTAAAAATATATTAATTATATCTTTGCACAAGTCAGTAAGTGTTTCTAGCATGTTAGTGAGGATATATTATTGTGTATTTTAAAGTCGCGATGAAACGGAAGCAGCAACAGATCTGATCTCACGTATCATGACAAACATCCGAGTGTGACATTATACGAGTGGGAATGTGCACGGGATAGTTTCGAGCTACAGGCAAAACAAGTGAAAAATTGAGGATTTTGAGGTTTTCACTAAAATGTTCATTAGGCCCTCGTCTAGCGATCAAAATTGAAATTAAACATCTAAAATGGTGTTTGTATGTTTTCTGAGAGGAGTACCTTTCCTTTGTCCATGAAAACGATCTCACTCGCGCCGACTGACAGACCCGACGCGCAATCCCAATATACACACACACACAGAATTACAGTATTTCAATATATCTGTCATGGCGAGTATTCACGCAAACATCATCTGTCATGTCTTATGTGAGCGTTTGGTCAACTGTTGGGGAAAAACATCTGATGTGTAACATTATATTAGATCCGTGCGTACAGTAGCTCTGTCTGTTTCATTCACGTTAATCAAACAATGGGAAAAAAAAAGTTTTTTATTATTTTAAATATTTTTCCTATAGATATTTGGTGTTGACTTGGTGTGTGTCAAATTTGGTGTTATTACCAGGGATTTTAAGGTATGGATGCTGGTGATTTTGTTTTGGAACCATTTTTTTTTTTGAAACTTTAACTTGATTTCTCTCAAAATTTACTTTCCTGACTCTATTGACTATAACAGGTTTAGCTCAGCCATTTTTTGTCCAATTCAAACAAGTCATACATCATTTTGAAGTTTTTTTTAATAGAGAATGTGAAAATAACTATTTTTTTTTTAAATTTGCTCATTGTGACTCATCTTGCTAGCAGGGGTCACATATACATACATACATACATACACACACACACACACATATATACATATATATATACACTCACCTAAAGGATTATTAGGAACACCATACTAATACTGTGTTTGACCCCCTTTCGCCTTCAGAACTGCCTTAATTCTACGTGGCATTGATTCAACAAGGTGCTGAAAGCATTCTTTAGAAATGTTGGCCCATATTGATAGGATAGCATCTTGCAGTTGATGGAGATTTGTGGGATGCACATCCAGGGCACGAAGCTCCCGTTCCACCACATCCCAAAGATGCTCTATTGGGTTGAGATCTGGTGACTGTGGGGGCCATTTTAGTACAGTGAACTCATTGTCATGTTCAAGAAACCAATTTGAAATGATTCGAGCTTTGTGACATGGTGCATTATCCTGCTGGAAGTAGCCATCAGAGGATGGGTACATGGTGGTCATAAAGGGATGGACATGGTCAGAAACAATGCTCAGGTAGGCCGTGGCATTTAAACGATGCCCAATTGGCACTAAGGGGCCTAAAGTGTGCCAAGAAAACATCCCCCACACCATTACACCACCACCACCAGCCTGCACAGTGGTAACAAGGCATGATGGATCCATGTTCTCATTCTGTTTACGCCAAATTCTGACTCTACCATCTGAATGTCTCAACAGAAATCGAGACTCATCAGACCAGGCAACATTTTTCCAGTCTTCAACTGTCCAATTTTGGTGAGCTCGTGCAAATTGTAGCCTCTTTTTCCTATTTGTAGTGGAGATGAGTGGTACCCGGTGGGGTCTTCTGCTGTTGTAGCCCATCCGCCTCAAGGTTGTGCGTGTTGTGGCTTCACAAATGCTTTGCTGCATACCTCGGTTGTAACGAGTGGTTATTTCAGTCAAAGTTGCTCTTCTATCAGCTTGAATCAGTCGGCCCATTCTCCTCTGACCTCTAGCATCAACAAGGCATTTTCGCCCACAGGACTGCCGCATACTGGATGTTTTTCCCTTTTCACACCATTCTTTGTAAACTCTAGAAATGGTTGTGCGTGAAAATCCCAGTAACTGAGCAGATTGTGAAATACTCAGACCGGCCCGTCTGGCACCAACAACCATGCCACGCTCAAAATTGCTTAAATCACCTTTCTTTCCCATTCTGACATTCAGTTTGGAGTTCAGGAGATTGTCTTGACCAGGACCACACCCCTAAATGCATTGAAGCAACTGCCATGTGATTGGTTGATTAGATAATTGCATTAATGAGAAATTGAACAGGTGTTCCTAATAATCCTTTAGGTGAGTGTATATACACACATATATATATATATATATATATATATATATATATATATATATACACACACACATATATATATATATATATACACATATATATATATATACACATATATACATATATATATATATATTTATTTATTAGGGGTGTAACGGTACACGTATTCGCACCGATTGCACGTGTGTACAGAGCGCAAACTTTAACAGTTAACAGCTTGTTTTACGCGCGGAACATACTTCAATCCGAGTTCCCACAACAACATATGAAGTATTTTGTCCGTTTTATCAGGAAATTCAAACGATAAATGCTGTTTTGCCACTCTTTAATGTGACGTGACTGATCACTGTATAGACGAGTGAATGCGATCATCATAGTCAAAGAATAAACATGAATGAACATCTGAAGGAATGTTGAGGATACATTACCACTTACTGAAACGCATCACATGTGGTGTAATCGCCCAATCAGTGTTTCAACGGCGGAAAGACGTCAATAAAACAGCTTGAGAACAATGTCCCGCAGCATCACATTTCCCTCAGAAGTCATTCAGTGTCCACAGCTGTGAGTTCACTAGAGAAATCAACTCTTTCACTGAATATATGACCTATATTAGCCTATATATTCATTATATTCCACTGAACCTGTTAGTGATGTCTGGATTGTTTAAATAAATCTGTATATATATATATACACACACACAAGTAGGCCGGGACTTCTATGCATGAGTTGTTGATTGGATGTTGAGACGTGAGCGTGGCTCTCTGAAATGTATGCAAATGAGCTTGCAGGGGGCGGGGCTTAAGAGCACTGAATGATTGGAGAATCCCGCATACGTCACCAGAGAGGAGACTGACGCTTCACTGGAAGAGCCACATTTTGAATAAAAATTACCAGGTCAAAAAGGGAAAAAAAGAAAAATGAAACCTTCATGGATTAATCATTCATAACACAATCAATAAGATGCTTTTATAAAATAGATAGGATGCATTTTAGTGTTAACTCAGGGTCAGAAATTTACTTTTCCATTAAGGGCCAATATTGATTTTCTACTACCTTCACAAGAGCTATTTTTGTAATTACCTGATTAAACGTGTTTTATGCCTTAAATGTAACCAATTACTTCAGAATACTACAGATTGTTACACCATCTTCATGGTTTTTCTGTTCATTTACACAGACTGTTTAATGCTGCTCAAAGGAGTGTACACAAAAATCACATAACCTTATGAGATTAATGTAAATTTACAAAGCCTACATGAAGTATATCAATTATAAAATTAAAAAACAGGACAGGGTAGGGCTGCAGTATTATGACTAAATCATTAATGCTGATTAATGCTCTTGATGTTGCAACAATGATTATTAGTTTTGATTAATAGAATACATAAAGTTTGAGAAAGCGGTGTGTTGTCAGTGCTGACTAATCTAAACGGCTCAACAGAAACGCTCCCATTCTCTTACTTTAGTGGAAATACTGCAAGAATAATTCCATTATTAAATACTGTGAAGTAAAAACAAATGTCATTTCTAAATGAAAAAGTTCAGGCAAGAATTTAAAAAAGTAAATTCTATATTAATACTCAATTCAAGCTTGTAGAAAGTAAAGTGTAAATATTAACGTAATAAAATTAAGTAAAATTACTCTGATACTGGTGTTCCCGTCATGTCTATTGTGTTATTAGATGTTTCTAAGTAAAGCACACTCAGTGTTATAGTGTTAGGTAGAAACTACTCCACCTTTTACTTAAGTTAAAATTGCTTATTTTCTTTGTTAATTTTACTTAACTTAGTTAATTAGAGTTTACTTAATTCTATGTGTCAAATTTACTTAAAAAATATGCGTGCAAAAACTTGCAAAAGAAAAATTAAGTACATTTTACTTCTTGTTTGTTGGTACACATCTCAGGGTTCCCACTCTTTTTCAGCGATCATTTTCCAGGACATTTTCAATTTTACTACGACGAGAATAAAAGACAAGGATCACGCTCTAAAGTAATATATTGCGCTCTAAGTCTTTAAAAGGCGTAGTTTATTGCCATGACTTAACTATAAAAAACTTTTTAATATGAGCTCTTAATCATACGTTATGATTATGGAAGCTTGTTTCCGCCACAGAATAAAAAATAAAAAAGGTAATTGCAACTTTTTATCTCGCTATTCGGAATTTTTGTTTTGCAAAACTTTTTTTTTTTTTTTGCGATTTTCTTGCAAAGTCAGTCTTTTTTCCCTCAAACTTTTGGACTTTATATCTCACAATTCTGAGAAAAGTAGTAAGAATTGCAAGATATAAACACGCAATTGCGAGAAAAAAAAATCTCACTTTTTTTTTCACTTTTTATATCTCACAATTCTGACTTTATATCTCACAATTCAGACTTTATATCTCTCAATTCAGACTTTATATCTCTCAATTCTGACTTTATATCTCACAATTCAGACTTTATATCTCTCAATTCAGACTTTATATCTCTCAATTCTGACTTTATATCTCTCAATTCAGACTTTATATCTCACAATTCTGACTTTATATCTCACAATTCAGACTTTATATCTCTCAATTCAGACTTTATATCTCTCAATTCTGACTTTATATCTCAATTCTGACTTTATATCTCTCAATTCAGACTTTATATCTCTCAATTCTGACTTTATATCTCAATTCTGACTTTATATCTCTCAATTCTGACTTTATATCTCTCAATTCTGACTTTATATCTCTCAATTCAGACTTTACATCTCACAATTCTGACTTTATATCTCTCAATTCAGACTTTATATCTCACAATTCTGACTTTATATCTCACAATTCAGACTTTATATCTCTCAATTCAGACTTTATATCTCTCAATTCTGACTTTATATCTCAATTCTGACTTTATATCTCTCAATTCTGACTTTATATCTCTCAATTCTGACTTTATATCTCAATTCTGACTTTATATCTCTCAGTTCTGACTTTATATCTCTCAATTCAGACTTTATATCTCACAATTCTGACTTTATATCTCACAATTCAGACTTTATATCTCTCAATTCAGACTTTATATCTCTCAATTCTGACTTTATATCTCAATTCTGACTTTATATCTCTCAATTCTGACTTTATATCTCTCAATTCTGACTTTATATCTCAATTCTGACTTTATATCTCTCAATTCTGACTTTATATCTCTCAATTCTGACTTTATATCTCTCAATTCAGACTTTACATCTCACAATTCTGACTTTATATCTCTCAATTCAGACTTTATATCTCACAATTCTGACTTTATATCTCACAATTCAGACTTTATATCTCTCAATTCAGACTTTATATCTCTCAATTCTGACTTTATATCTCAATTCTGACTTTATATCTCTCAATTCTGACTTTATATCTCTCAATTCTGACTTTATATCTCAATTCTGACTTTATATCTCTCAATTTTGACTTTATATCTCAATTCTGACTTTATATCTCACAATTCTGACTTTATATCTCACAATTCTGACTTTATATCAATTCTGACTTTATATCTCACAATTCTGACTTTATATCTCAATTCTGACTTTATATCTCTCAGTTCTGACTTTATATCTCTCAATTTTGACTTTATATCTCAATTCTGACTTTATATCTCACAATTCTGACTTTATATCTCACAATTCTGACTTTATATCTCACAATTCTGACTTTATATCTCACAATTCTGACTTTATATCAATTCTGACTTTATATCTCTCAATTCTGACTTTACAACTCTCAATTCTGACTTTATATTTCACAATTCTGACTTTATATCTCAATTCAGACTTTACATCTCTCAATTCTGACTTTACAACTCGCAATTCAGACTTTACATCTCAGAATTCTGACTTTACATCTCGCAATTCTGACTTTACATCTCGCAATTCTGACTTTACATCTCGCAATTCAGACTTTACATCTCACAATTCTGACTTTATATCTCAATTCTGACTTTATATTTCACAATTCTGACTTTATATCTCAATTCAGACTTTACATCTCTCAATTCTGACTTTACAACTCGCAATTCTGACTTTACATCTCAGAATTCTGACTTTATATCTCGCAATTCTGACTTTATATCTCGCAATTCTGACTTTATATCTCAATTCAGACTTTACATCTCACAATTCTGACTTTATATCTCAATTCTGACTTTATATTTCACAATTCTGACTTTATATCTCAATTCAGACTTTATATCTCTCAATTCTGACTTTACAACTCGCAATTCAGACTTTACATCTCAGAATTCTGACTTTACATCTCGCAATTCTGACTTTACATCTCGCAATTCTGACTTTACATCTCGCAATTCTGACTTTACATCTCGCAATTCTGACTTTACATCTCGCAATTCTGACTTTACATCTCGCAATTCTGACTTTATATCTCGCAATTCTGACTTTATATCTCAATTCTGACTTTATATCTCTCAATTCTGACTTTATATCTCTCAATTTTGACTTTATATCTCAATTCTGACTTTATATTTCACAATTCTGACTTTATATCTCACAATTCTGACTTTATATCTCTCAGTTCTGACTTTATATCTCTCAATTTTGACTTTATATCTCAATTCTGACTTTATATCTCACAATTCTGACTTTATATCAATTCTGACTTTATATCTCTCAATTATGACTTTATATCTCTCAATTATGACTTTATATCTCTCAATTCTGACTTTATATCTCTCAATTCTGACTTTATATCTCACAATTCTGACTTTATATCTCTCAATTCTGACTTTATATCTCACAATTCTGACTTTATATCTCTCAATTCTGACTTTATATCTCACAATTCTGACTTTATATCTCACAATTCTGACTTTATATCTCTCAATTACAATTCTGACTTTATATCTCTCAGTTCTGACTTTATATCAATTCTGACTTTATATCAATTCTGACTTTATATCTCTCAGTTCTGACTTTATATCAATTCTGACTTTATATCAATTCTGACTTTATATCTCACAATTCTGACTTTACATCTCTCAATTCTGACTTTACATCTCTCAATTCTGACTTTACATCTCTCAATTCTGACTTTATATCTCTCAATTACAATTCTGACTTTATATCTCTCAGTTCTGACTTTATATCAATTCTGACTTTATATCAATTCTGACTTTATATCTCACAATTCTGACTTTACATCTCTCAATTCTGACTTTATATCTCACAATTCTGACTTTATATCTCACAATTCTGACTTTATATCTCTCAATTACAATTCTGACTTTATATCTCTCAGTTCTGACTTTATATCAATTCTGACTTTATATCTCTCAATTCTGACTTTATATCTCTCAGTTCTGACTTTATATCTCTCAATTCTGACTTTATATCTCTCAATTCTGACTTTATATCTCACAATTCTGACTTTACATCTCTCAATTCTGACTTTACATCTCTCAATTACAATTCTGACTTTATATCTCTCAATTCTGACTTTACATCTCTCAATTCTGACTTTACATCTCTCAATTCAGACTTTATATCTCTCAATTCTGACTTTACATCTCTCAATTACAATTCTGACTTTACATCTCTCAATTACAATTTTGACTTTATATCTCTCAATTCTGACTTTATGTCTCAATTCTGACTTTATATCTCTCAGTTCTGACTTTATCTCAATTCTGACTTTATATCTCTCAATTCTGACTTTATATCTCTCAATTCTGACTTTATATCTCTCAGTTCTGACTTTATCTCAATTCTGACTTTATCTCAATTCTGACTTTATATCTCTCAATTCTGACTTTATATCTCACAATTCTGACTTTATATCTCAATTCTGACTTTATATCTCTCAATTCTGACTTTATATCTCACAATGATGTAAACTCGCAATTGTCAGATTTTTTTTTTTTTAATTGTGAGATAAAAAGTTTCTGCAACCAATGGTAATTGTTTTGGGCCAGTGATAAACTCTTTGTTTTTAACTTTTTTAAAAAATAATTTTCCAGGACAACAACACGTTTTACAAGGACATTTCACATTTTCCAGGTTTTCAAGGTTTTCCAGGACAAGTGGGAACCCTGACATCTGAATATCATTCTGAAATTGGGAACTTTGTGTGATGCAAATCACCTTACTGTAAATGTTGGGAAATTATATTTGATGGGAAAGGATTAGGTGATTATAGTGCAGAAATCATTCATGACACCATTACTAAACGCTTACAAGTACATGGGTGCGGTCATCGATTCTTCTTTCACTTGGAAAGCCCATTCTACAAATTTGTTCAGGATTTCAGCAATGACTGTTTTTTTAAGAAGGCTTGAGCTGTTTGGTGTGAATCAGAGGATTATGTTTTTATTTTACCAGGCAGTTCTATTGGGAGCCTTTCCGTTCAGCCACAGTGGTTTGACATACTGGAAATGACTTGGTAAAAAGCCAACCTGATGGCTTTGTCATCCTGACTGAACCGGGAACATCCCTCGCAATATGAAGGGACTCATTGGTGTCCGCAACACCACCCCATGAACCTCCACACAGAGGAAAGACTGAGAAGACGCTGAGTTGAGTTCTCGAGGGCCGTCACCGCTCCAGTCAGGGCTTCCTCTCCTCTCAGCTGGTGATTAATTGGTGTTTATTTATAGGGCTTGAACCGGGTCGCAGGGGGCGGGAGGGACTCAAGGCTGCGAGAGAACCTGCGTCTCGCATGTTTCACCGGACCAGCCCGAAGGCCTGCGTTCAGCAGCACGGTCACGATAACGAAAGGCCTTCGCACAAACAGGATGTTTAAAGAGAACATGAGACACGGCCTCGAATGGACGGCGATAAATAAACAACGTGTCCTACTCTATAAATATCACAAGGTGAACATCCTGACATCCTCGTCTGACGCTGGTCTCGTTCTGTTTGAGCTGTTGTTCTTGAAGACCCGCCAATAAGCAAAACACAATCGCTGTAATTACGCCAGACGGCCGTAAAGAGCAAGCAATCTTCCTTCAGGTATAACTCTGCACGACATGTTTATGCTTCTGCTGATGAGGTTTCAATCCGGACGTGATGTGGCCGTTTCCAGAGGAAGTGAAATTTACCTCCAGTGGCAAAGCGATTAAAGCAGGATTAAAGCGTTCTATCTAAAAGCCTCGGAAACATCCGTGACCCTGCGGACGAGAGGCGCTCTGGGTCTTTACAGCTCACGTCTCATTTAGTCCCATCAGGGGCGGCTAACGGCCGCTCGAACCCTGAACCCGCGACACATATTGATAAGCTCATTAAAGAGCTAAAGAGTGCCGCTCTATCCGCCATGTGGCCGTAATTGCATAAATCTGTTCAGTGCTCATTATCTCGTGCTTATGGATTAATGATCGCCAAGCTATCGGTGAGGTGAGACCCAATAAACGCCTGACCCGTCTGTGATAATGACTGTGGAGATGGCACTTCCAGATTTAGCCACATCATTTCCTCCGCAATGACAGCATGGAGAGCGTGGAAGGTGACGGGCAGACAGAAGTGAAAAAGAGGAAAGGGTATTATGGTTATGTATTATCCATAACCTTCACCCCTGTTTTAATGACCCTACAAGCTCGATTAAACCATCAAAATATGAGAAAAATATTTAATATTTTTTAAATATGAGGGAAGAACAAAACACTAAAGCCGGTATTGTCAAGGCATCGTGAGTTCACATTTTACAGCAGAAACCGACAAGCACCCTTGTTGTTTGTGAACACAACCCAATAAGTCAGTTTTAGCGAATCAGTATTCAGGTCAGGTGACAAGGCTGCTAGTCTCTTCCAAAAGATGCGCTAGCTGAGGGGAGTTTCGTCTAAAGCAGTTTCGTCAAAGCTGACTAAAAGTGATCGAGGACGGATAATTTCGACGAACTTGATGAACCTGTGAGAATTGTGATGTCTTGTTATCTATATATCTATATACAGTGGGGAGAACAAGTATTTGATACACTGCCGATTTTGCAGGTTTGCCCACTTACAAAGCATGTAGAAGTCTGTAATTTTTATCATAGGTACTCTTCAACTGTGAGAGACGGAATCTAAAACAAAAATCCAGAAAATCACATTGTATGATTTTTAAATAATTAATTTGCATTTTATTGCATGACATAAGTATTTGATACATCAGAAAAGCAGAACTTAATATTTGGTACAGAAACCTTTGTTTGCAATTACAGAGATCATACGTTTCCTGTAGTTCTTGACCAGGTTTGCACACACTGCAGCAGGGATTTTGGCCCACTCCTCCATACAGACCTTCTCCAGATCCTTCAGGTTTCGGGGCTGTCGCTGGGCAATACGGACTTTCAGCTCCCTCCAAAGATTTTCTATTGGGTTCAGGTCTGGAGACTGGCTAGGCCACTCCAGGACCTTGAGATGCTTCTTACGGAGCCACTCCTTAGTTGCCCTGGCTGTGTGTTTCGGGTCGTTGTCATGCTGGAAGACCCAGCCACGACCCATCTTCAATGCTCTTACTGAGGGAAGGAGGTTGTTGGCCAAGATCTCGCGATACATGGTCCCATCCATCCTCCCCTCAATACGGTGCAGTCGCCCTGTCCCCTTTGCAGAGAAGCTTCCCCAAAGAATGATGTTTCCACCTCCATGCTTCACGGTTGGGATGGTGTTCTTGGGGTTGTACTCATCCTTCTTCCTCCTCCAAACACGGCGAGTGGAGTTTAGACCAAAAAGCTCTATTTTTGTCTCATCAGACCACATGACCTTCTCCCATTCCTCCTCTGGATCATCCAGATGGTCATTGGCAAACTTCAGACGGGCCTGGACATGCGCTGGCTTGAGCAGGGGGACCTTGCATGCGTTGCAGGATTTTAATCCATGACGGCGTAGTGTGTTACTAATGGTTTTCTTTAAGACTGTGGTCCCAGCTCTCTTTAGGTCATTGACCAGGTCCTGCTGTGTAGTTCTGGGCTGATCCCTCACTTTCCTCATGATCATTGATGCCCCACGAGGTGAGATCTTGCATGGTGCCCCAGACCGAGGGAGATTGACCGTCATCTTGAACTTCTTCCATTTTCTAGTAATTGCGCCAACAGTTGTTGCCTTCTCACCAAGCTGCTTGCCTATTGTCCTGTAGCCCATCCCAGCCTTGTGCAGGTCTACAATTTTATCCCTGATGTCCTTACACAGCTCTCTGGTCTTGGCCATTGTGGAGAGGTTGGAGTTTGATTGAGTGTGTGGACAGGTGTCTTTTATACAGGTAACGAGTTCAAACAGGTGCAGTTAATACAGGTAATGAGTTGAGAACAGGAGGGCTTCTTAAAGAAAAACTAACAGGTCTGTGAGAGCCGGAATTCTTACTGGTTGGTAGGTGATCAAATACTTATGTCATGCAATAAAATGCAAATTAATTATTTAAAAATCATACAATGCGATTTTCTGGATTTTTGTTTTAGATTCCATTACTCACAGCTGAAGAGTACTTATGATAAAAATTACAGACCTCTACATGCTTTGTAAGTAGGAAAACCTGCAAAATCGGCAGTGTATCAAATACTTGTTCTCCCCTAGAATACTGCTGAATTCTGTCATCTAATGTTTAATATTGCTCATTAATGGGCTATTTTTTACTGATCTTTACCTACTTAAAGTTAAAGAATGTTAAATATTGCACTTAAATGCAATTACAAAGCAATTGTTATTTTTTACTCTGAAACATGAAATGTGGTGTGTATATATATATATATATATATATATAAAAAACACATACAGTTGTAAGAAAAATTATGTGAACCGCTTGCAGAATCTGTGAAAATGTGAATAATTTTAACAAAATAAAAGGAGGAAAGGAAGGAAACACGACGCATTAAGCTTTTGAACAGGATGAAGATGTCCAATTTTTTCTTATTTTGTTTAAATATCAATTTTTTTTCATTTAGTGCTGCCCTTCAGAAGCAACAGAAGACACTCACATGTTTCCCAAAAGACAAATTAAGTACAATTTACCTTGATCTTCAAAATCAATAAGTTTTCACCCCCGGCTCTTAATGCGTCGTGTTTCCTTCTGGAGCATCAGTGAATGTTTCAACCTTTTTTAATAGTTGTGTTAAAATCGTCCTCAGATCGATTTACTTAAAAATCATACAATGTGATTTTCTGGAGTTTTGTTTTAGATTCCGTCACTCACAGTTGAAGAGTACCTATGATAAAAATCACAGACTTCTACATGCTTTGTAAGTGGACAAACCTGCAAAATCGGCAGTGTATCAAATACTTGTTCTCCTCACTGTACGTAGAGATTCATTCATCATACAGTGATTGACTGTTTGTCTTCTATTTCAGCAGCGAAAATAGTTTCAAACAAAGATCACAGCAGAACCACAGCGCATCTGATGTGACTGGCATAAAGTTAGCTTGACGTTGGACGTTCGTTATTCGCGAATTCAGGGAGCGTCTCTAAAGTTACATACGACATTGGTATACATGTTTCTAACTTCAATAGCATTTGAAGAGAATGACTTACAGTCATAAAACCAACTGTAAAGTGTTCATCTAGGTGTCAGGTATGATGCACACTTTTTAGATTCTTGATATTTAATAAAATAAACTGTCAAATCACATGAAAATATGGATATGTATTTCACTATAGGCTACTGTATGGGCTCATACACAAAATATGCTAGATTTAAATATATCAACCTTGATGAGAATACTGCTTGAGAATAAATTATATTTAGACCAAAGAATATTATTTTTTTTAGACAAGCAACTGTTAGTGTTTCTCTGTCTAGACTAAGGAGTTTTACACACAACCTATCAGAGCTGAATAAGCCTATTTGATGACCTGTCATGTTATATATTTCATGTAGACTTGATTTGGGTGTGTACAGTGGTCATTTACATAAAGCCAACAACAAAATTTTGGCCAGTGAAAATGCTGAGCGGCTAGTAACTTTGGAAAACCACTAGCCACAGTGGCTGCTGAGCAAAAAAGTTAATGTCAAGCCCTGTATATATATATATATATATATATATATATATATATATATATATATATATTTATATTTACTGACTTTCAATCGTGATTCATATTTGATTCTCAAAAACTGTATTAGAATAAAACAATCCTGTAACAGAAGGACTTTTAATACACACTGTAAAAAATAAGTTATGACAACATGTTTTTACATTGCTTTAACTCATCAAAATAAGTTAAGCAATTTTTGCTTTTTTTTTTTATAAGATTCAACTCATTTTTTAAGTCAGTTTTATGTAATTTAAGTTGAAATGCCTTAAACATCCAAGTTGATTGAACTTAAAAATTTAAAGCAGCAACAAATACTTCCATAATGTATAAAAGCAATGTTTTTGCATTGCTGTTATGAGCATTTGGGGTTATTTCTTATATTTCCTTCTGATTTTGGGGTGAAATGTGACCCGGACTAGTCGTGACAGGTTTCAAGAGATTCACTCAGGAAGTTTGTTCACGCATACACATGCAGAAATTAAATAAATGGTGGGAAAATAAGGCTGAAATCTCACAGATTATCGCCATTAGACGCGTAAAAGATGTTTCTGACACGCTCTGTGTTCCTGAAGAAGTGCTGCTGCTCAGATGAAGACCCATGATAAAGGCTCCGGTCATATCTGACTACAGAGGAAGCTTCCCGATGGACTGTGGGCTCGTAAGAGGCTGACCTTTGACCTCGCGCCTCAGATCGAGTGTCGGGTGACCTGCAGTTCAGCCTCCATTGACCTCAGTGCTGCTTTCCATCACATAAACGGGCAAAAGCTTTCATTAAAATCTCCTGCGAATTCATTACCAGACTCTTTTTACAGCACTTCATTTCGCCGATGTGATGCATGAAATGGTCCATAGTAAAAGAGCCAGTCCAAAACGCAGAAAATAAATGATATCTGCTGAAAACAGCACAATCAATTAGTCAAGACAAATGAGTAAAAAACTGTTAAAACAACAGCCGCTGTTGGTTTCCAGACGAGATCACCACGTGGTTTGTCCGCGGGATTATCAGCTCCTGTAACCTGTTATATGTTGAACTCCCAGCAGCCCGAGTCGATAATTAGCCGCTCTCTCTGGGGGCATCCAAACAAATCCCTCCGAATGGCCTCCATTCGGTGTCGGGCCGGCTGTAGCGTCTAATCCCGCTCTTAACCCTGCTCGCTAATGTGTTTCCAATTTGTGACGAGCCCTCTGTAATCAGCAGCCGTTTGCAGTGTAACCCGAGCGCAGGCGCCTCGGCGCTGGAGTGACCAGCGGCTCCAGAGATAAACAAGCCGCCGGGACGCCTTCCCACGAACACGCTACAACTGCAAAAAAGGGTTTCTTTCTCAATGATCAGTGAATGGAGGCTCTGAATCTCTGAAACCTCCATCAGGCTGGCACCGCAAGAGTTTATTTTTCTTGTTTTAAGCATAAACTCACTTCATTTTGATACTTTTATTTTTTTTTCTTAATTTTGCTTCTCCAGTAAATCTATCATGATTTAAGAATATTTAGATATTTGTACTGGAAATCAAGACACAAATACTGAGGAAATCCTCGTTTTCACTGCAGTGTAGGACATGAAACTATACATTCGTAAATACAGTCAAACCAAAACTGATTGAGACACAGATATAACGTTTCTCTAGTGTGTGCAGGACAATATAGAGCAAGATAAAGTAAACTGTGACATATTATACCCAAAAAAAACAGTAAAATTGATAAACATTTGGGAGCAAAATGATTCCCACACTTTGAGCTGAGCATGTTTTGCTGAAGTGTTTGTTCTTTAATTGCTAACGTGACCTTTGACACCACAGACTGAACTAAATGAAGCATTGCTTGTCATTGGTTGAGCTAAACTGGTATCATCTGTGTCCTTAAATCTAACAGCTGATTGGTTGATTGAATCCATTACATCCCTTTCTATCAAAGTTATCTGACATTATCAAGATGAGTTTGTTCTGACAGTTTAACTCTGAGTTCTTGGCATATTTTATCACCATTTTATAAACTATAGTGATAATGTGAGGAAATGATGGTGTCTGAATACATTTTGGTTTGACTGTACATTATCGCCCTACTCTTTATATAAAGTCGGATATATATTCCCTATATAATTGTATCCACAAACTCACATAAGGCAATGTATACTAGAGCAAATCTTGGCTGTATGATTATTTACCATCGCAAAATGTAACTATATTATTATCCAGCTCTAATCTGATAAATGCGACTATAATGCATGAAGATATTACGATATTATAAACACTAACATCATGATTTTGGTTACACTATATTTTACAGTGTCTTTGTTACACGTCACATGTACTTACCATAGTAATAACAGTAAATTATGCATAATTACATGCAACTAACCCTCAACCAAACCCTAACCCTATAGTAAGTACATGTAGTTAATTAATATTACTCAGTACTTAAATATATAATTACACTGTAACAATGACACCTTAAAATAAAGTGTAACCTGATTTAGTGTAAAGCTGCTTTGAAACTGTGTGTATTGTGAAAAGTGCTATACAAATACATTTAACTTTATTAATCTAAAATCTCGTATTTGTCTGAATACAGTTTTTAAACCCTGATTTATACGGTTGTCATTTAAACAATTTAAAAGTTTGTATGCAAGAATGGATAACAGAGTTGAAATGACAATGGATTTCCCATAAATTAAAAACAAACAATATTTTTTTCTTACAATATAACATAACCTATATATCATCATTTGAAGGAATGTCCTTGTTACATATGTTACATGTATTTACTATAGTAATAACAGTAAATTATGCATAATTACATGCAACTAACCCTCAACCAAACCCTATAGTAAGTACATGTAGTTAAATAAAGTGTAACAATGTCTAAGTGTTTGTAACGGGTGAAAATAATGCGGTAACGGAGTTGAAGATTTGTATGGAGGCCAACATCACCAGATCATAATGCAGACATTGTTTAAAACTAGCTGCTACTTAAGCTTTTCCTCTAATAGTCTCGCTACAAATAACCGGGATTTGTGTCTCTAATCCTATAAAAAAAAAAAGTCCTGAGACACTAAAAGCTTATTCCAACGCTGAATCTGAATCACTGCGTTCCCGGAGGAAGAGCGCTTATGAATAGGTGTGCAAGCTGGCTGTCAGACATCCAGGAGAAAAAACACAGGAAAAGGACCCTAAAAATAAGTGAAGCCCATCCAGAGAGCGTCCAATGAGAAAACAGGTCTGGCTCTTGTCCAAGTCGCCACCTCTGCTTGTGTAACTGCGACTAAATCAACATGTCAGCGCCTTCGTGCATCTGAACGCTTCCTTCACCCCAGAACCCTTACAGCCAGCCTGATAACACTGAGCCGGCGTGGAAACGGCCCTTATGTGTGTGTATTTATATGATCCTGCCCACTCAGAAGCATCAAATCATGATCTGGCCAGCAATCAGAGGGTGAAGCTCAATGCTCGGCGCTCTGGAGACCCATGGGGCCCCGTGGGGCCCGTCTCACCGGTCAGCCGGACCCTGAATGTCTGGGTGGGAAACAGAGGCCTCTCACACTCACATAAACACACGAGTCAAAGAAAACAGCTCAGCTCAACAGATAAACACTGCATCTGATGAGAGGATTTCACCAAGCCCTCAGATTCTTCTGATCAAGGGATGGCAGAAATAAAGACACTTGGTAACTTTATTTTACAGTGTCCTTGTTACATATGTTACATGTATAGTAATAACAGTAAATTATGCATAATTTCATGCAACTAACCCTCAACCAAACCCTAACCCTATAGTAAGTACATATTGTTTTACATTAATATTACTCAGTGCTTAAATATATAATTGCACTGTAACATTAGCCAGGTTTCCATCCAAGGTTGTTTTTGTGAAAAAAGGTTTACCACATCAAAATGTTTGCCGACATAGCAGATGGAAATGCCAATAATCGATCGTTTTTTGCAAATGTTGACACAATCTTTTTCCGTTTAACTGTCGATACTTCAAATGTCGTGAAAAAACAGTTTGGAAACACTTTTTGTCAAGAAAAGGGCTTTAACGCAAATAAATGACACCACATGACAGAATTAGCCTATACAGCGTCCGCGCTCGTGGCGCTACTCCCACTAAAGCGCCGTTTCTCTGTAGTTCAAAGCGCATTAAATCTATTATAATCATATTATTAAATTGTATATTAAATTATTTTATTAGTATTGGTAAGAATAAGACGTGTTGCCTCTCAAACATCATTCATCCTTTTTTTTGTAATTTAAAGACCTAATAAGATCTAATAAAAGTTCATCAGAAAAATAATATCTGCACCCATTTCTGAATATTGATCTAAATAGCTTTTATAACTTAGTAAAAAACAAACGGTCTGTCATTACCTGGATGATCCACAGCTGTTCTCATGTTTCATGGTCAGGCATTTGTTAGGTAATTGTGACTTTTATCTCCCAATTCTGACTTTATAACACGCAATTTTAAGTTTAAATCTCGCAATTGCGAGAAAAACAATGTCAGAATTGTGAGATAAAAAGTTGCAATTACCTTTTTTATTTTTATATTTAGTGGCGGAAACAAGTTTCAATGAAACAATGCATTAAGAGCAGGGGGTGAAAACTTTTGAACAGGATGATGTGTACATTTGTCTTATTTTGTTTAAAGATCATATTTGTTCATGTAGTACTGCCCTTCAGAAGATGATGATTACATGTTTCCCAGAAGACAAAATAAGTACAATTTACCCTGTTCATCCGATTCATAAAGTTTACACACCCCAGATCTTGATGCTGCGTCGTGTTTCCTTCAATACTTTTATCTTTTTTCTAAGATTGTCTGCATTTTTTGCTTTAAGGATTGTGGAAAACTTGTTTAAAATAACATGCAGAGGAATACCCAGTCCTATCTAAGTATTCTAAAGTATTTAGATTAAGTTACAACATTTGTGTAATCTAACGAAATACATTACAAATGAGTTTTTAAAGCATGTATTTTGTAATCTGTAGTGAAATACAAGTAACCTTCCCAACCCTGGTGACCGAATGTCCGACTGAAGCAGCACTGCAGATAAAAGCTGCTCAATGTTTTCACTCACAAGCTGCACTGCAAATCAGATTTCATTGTCGTCTTAAAAATTTGCAAAGCAAACAAATCTGAAGTGGGTGAAGAGTCCACCTCTGGGCCTCCGAAGCCTGCGAGACATGAGACTGCGGCTAAACTAATTATCCAGAGGATCAAACTGGACCTTAAATACTCCAAACACGGAATAAAGGAATCAAACGGCGACAAGGAGGGGTCACGGCAAAGCCAAACAGCGTCCCTCGGGCGGCCGGGACTGATTGTCAGTCGTTTGGAGGTTGTTGAGGTTGGTGGGCTCAGGGGTTTGTCAGTCCGACAGTTTAACCCTGTTTTCAAAAGGAAACAAACACAAGGCTCTCCGAGGATGACAGCGCTGACCTTTCAGAGCTTAAGGAACGGGAAGAGGAAGGGGGGCAGAGACGACGACATGAGGCTTGCTTCTGTACAGAATTTAAAAACCTATCAAATAGATCTTCCCGTTCCTCAAGCTCTCTTTATATATATATATAAGAGCTATACATTTATGGGCAACACTCGCAATAAATAAAACAATTCCAAACTGATCCAAGTTTACTGTGACACTACAAACCAGCCTCTCTTTTTAAGTGAAATCCGTTGTTTGATTGTCAGTCGATGGTGTTTAGCTGCTCTATTGGTTAAATGTCCTTTCGCTATACAAATATGTAGGTAAGAATCCAAATCAACTATTGTACACAAGCGCTTGGTAGCCGCTCTCCCTCATTGACATATGAATGGAGGTGAACGGAAGAGTAAATCCGGCGTGACCAACCCTTTCGAGAGGGTTTTCAGAAGGATTTGAGCCGCTGTCCTGCCGGAGAATGAATCTCAACGGAGAACGCCTCTTAAACTCCCATTCACTTCATCGATTTGAATTAAAGCCGCAAAAAGGATGTAAAACTGCAACTCAAATTTGAATTTAAGGTCGGAGAAATTAAATTAAACTCAAGATTCATGTAAACGCCACGTTTTAGTTACAAAATTAGATTGTAATAGTCTTGACGTTACAACATCTACTCATTGAGTAGATGATAACCCTCTTTAGAATTTGATTTCATATCGCGGATCAGCTGATCGCCGGACTTCATTCCAGTGATATTTCCTTTGTTCGTCAATTTGTGAGGTTGACTTTAAGAGATGGTTCACCAAAGAAAGAAAAATAAATTCTGTCATCATTTACTCATGTCTTTCCAAAGATTTTGGTTAATCTTTGAAACATGAATGAATATATACTTTAACAAATCCTTTCCATTAAAGTCCATGCAACTAAAACTTAAAGCACCAAATAAGGTCATAAAGCGTCATAAAACAAATCCATATGAATGGAGCGGTTTAATCCAAGTCTTGTGAAGAGATGTGAAAGCTTTATATGCACTGTAAACCCTAACGCTGAAAATAATGAATTGGTTTGAGTAGAGCCAACTCAAATTAAACACATCAGTTCAATCAAATGAACTTTTATGAGTATTTAGAACTTTCTTTTTCTTTTGAGTTCACAAAACGGACACATTTTGATTAATCTGAACTGTTTCATTGTTTTGAGTTTCATGAACTTATTTCTTTTAATTTAGACAAACTTAAATTTAACTGAAACTGGGCTGGGATTTCTATTTCCCAGCATGCTTTGCCCTGACACTCAAAAAGGACAGTAAATGCTAAAATTAAGGGTTATATAATGTTTTTGTGCAAGATTAATGTTAAGGTGGAGATTTAGTAGTGTTTAATGTCAGAAGAGTTTCTGTTATGTTGGTGTTTGTAGGGTTATTATCATGTGACGAGTGGAGCATGAGCTTAGTTTGAGAACAGATTTATGGTAAATGTTTGATATTGATACTGATTGCCTCCATTTTTTTGAGGTTTGCCAACTCATTCGGGTTTACAGTGTCTGGAACGGATTGAAATTAAGCTTTTATTCACAATTAAACTATGACCTACACATGAGCTTCCGTGTTTACCACATGTGATGTGCTCTACACTAAACCCTAACGCTCAAAATAATGAACTGGTTTGAGTAGGACAAACTTAAATTAAACAAATTAGTTTAATCAAATGAACTTTTATGAGTATTTAGAACTTTCTTTTTCTTTTGAGTTCACAAAACGGATATATATTTAAGTAATCTAAAATGTGTCATTGTTTTGAGTTTTATGAACTTGTTTCTTTTAATTTAGACGAACAAACTGGGCTGGGATTTCTATTTCCCAGCATGCTTTGCCACTCAAAAGGGACAGTAAATGCTAAAATTAAGTGTTATATAATGTTTTTTGTGCAAGATTAATATTAAGATGGAGATTTAGTAGTGTTTAATGTCAGAAGAGTTTCTGTTATGTTGGTGTTTGTAGGGTTATTATCATGTGACGAGTGGAGCATGAGCTTAGTTTGAGAACAGATTTATGGTAAATGTTTGATATTGATACTGATTGCCTCCATTTTTTTTGAGTTTTGCCAACTTATTCGGGTTTACAGTGTCTGTGTGTGTGTGTTTATAAATGAATAAACGCCTAATTTAAATCTGTTCACCATATAAAGTGATTGTATCTCTTCACAAGACTTGGATTAAACTGTGCGATTCATATGGATTTGTTTTGCGATGCCTTTATAACCTTTTAGATTTTTGTTTACGTGGACTTTCAATGGAAGGACAGAAACCTCTCAGGTATATACATGTATAGATCATCTTTTGCGTTTCAAAGATTAATCAAAGTGTTATGGGTGTGGAACGACATGAGGGAAAATCTCGTAGTGTATGATGGGAACAGACTTTGACTCATCCAGTCAAAGATCAAGTGTTTGATATTTTGAGCCGATTCTAGAACATAATGGGCCCTATCACACACCCGGTGCAATGCGACGCCAGGCGCGATGCAAGTGTGTTCTGCTAGTTTCAGCCCGAAGCAGTTCTCATGTTCACGTCCAGCTCCACTTGTTTAAATATCAAACGCACTGGCGCATCTGTTCACCCATGGGCGTCTGGTCTAAACCAGGTGTGTGTTCAGGAGCATTGTTGGAGCGTTGCTATTGTGAGGAACTGAAAACCACTGCGCCATTGACCAACACACACCAACTGGCTTTTAAAGGGAAAGGGAGATGAGACTCTGATTGGTTTATTTACGCCCAAAACACACCCATGACTCATTAAGAAACGAGAGACAACCCTTTTGGACCAACCATTTTTCCCGTCGTTAAACTAGCAAAAGTGGATTCAGACACGCCGTAAGAGCTCCTGCGCCGTGATCTTCAGACCATGAGCTCAGATCAGTAAAATAGAGCCCTTTGTTTTCATTTGTCACGCGCCTCAGAGCAGCGACCTGCGTGTTTCTGTGTGCCTGGCAGTGTGTGATCCTCAGTCATTTAGTGAATGATGCCCAGTTTTTCCCAATAATCATTTACAAAGTCGGCAAGTGTATGATGTCTAGTGTTTGAAAACCTCGAATTGTGCTGCCCTCCGTCCATGTGATTGCGAACACTTCGTCCTGTGTGTTTGATGAGACAATATTCAGTAATATTAATCGATTAAACTGCACTGACACTATCAGATGAGAACAAAATCTGAATAATGACTGTCTTCTGAAGAGCTGCATGATTAACATTTTATTACACATGAAACACAAGCCCTAGTTATTGCATGTTCTGTTGCGCCAAATGATATTTAAATACATATGCACACACACATTCACATTCAAGTGCACAAATACAGTGTGTATGAGCGCCATGCGTCACAGCGTCAGCTGCACTTGTGTCCTCTGTTAAAGCTGAAGCGACGGCAGCCTGCAGACATTTATTCTGCTCTGATGTTCCTAAAACACTTGGGAAAAAAATCAAGGCCGGAGCCCTTTCCACTTTTCGCCTCAAATTGCCTCATCTCTCTGTCAGGGAGCCAAAGGGGACTCCATTAGAGCGGTCCGGAGCGCAGACGCTCCCCCACGGGCGCTCCATTTAGCCGCTCGCTCTGCCCCGTGAAGCCTGTCCACATCAAATTAGAGCGGCCCCCGTCCTCTGTATGACTGATGCCACGGGTCCCGCGCTTGTCACCGGCTGTCAACCGGACGTACGGTTTGGGTACATATAGCTGACAGGTAATCTTAATGTCTTCAATTAGCCCAATTAGTTCTGTCATAAACAATTTGATAAGTGCTCAAGCAACACAAACACACACACACACACAGATCATGTGCGTTAATGAAAGGCATAATAAGGTTCATCAGTGACAGAGGGTCGCGGTTTCCCTGTTTTGGCGCTGCGCTCTCTGCTACCTGCTCTCTTGAAATTGTACCATCTCCTTTCATTAGCACATCGCAGGCTGAGCATGTGAACGCCTCTGACAAAACTCATTTGAAGGGACGGCCGGCAGATTGCCTGCAGCAGGTGCGGCGAGGAGATAAAGCGATGGTGCCGCCGCGCGTTCTTCTGTTAGGGCCGAAATGGGCTAGACGTGCACCACCCAAACACCTACATGTAGAAATACTGCAGATCAAGGCCCCCATAGCCTGATGTTTGGTTTGGTGTCTCCTTTCTTATCAAAGACTGATGTGAACGTCCACGCCGTCATTACACGAGTTCCTATTGTACTGACATCCACGACCTCTCTGCGCTCACACACACTAGGCCAATATTAACATGCAATCTCTACACAAACACATTGCAGCTCCAAGATTTGGTCATTTTTTTTATTCTAAGCACAAGATCTGTGAAGAATCCATCCAAGATGGCGAAGGCGAGAGCAATGTTTTTTTTATAAATATATTTCGTTCAATATTGAAATGTAAAACAAAAATTCGTATTAAAAATGCACTAAAAAAAACAGACCCCGTTTTTTAATTTTAAAATGTATATACTTTATATAGGCTATGTAAAACTGCTAGGGCTGTCAAGCGATTTAATTTTTTAATTACATGATTATTTAATCAAATTGATCGCAAGATAATCGCACATCAATTTTGGCTGAGAAAAGATCATTTAAAGTCATTATTGTGTTAGATGAGAAAAGCATTGAATAGACATTACAAAAGATAGCTTTAGAAAGAAATATTGTTAACAGAATAAATTCCACTAACTTTTAAGGCTACATTGTGGCCATAAAATCTTTTTTCAGACTGCATCTGAAGTGACATTTAAGTATATTTACACAGAATATGAATGAAAAATGAAATGATACTCTAAATATAAAACGAAAACCGAGTCATTGAATCATTCATTCAACCGATTCATCCAAACGGCTGAATGACTCAGGAACGAAGTGACCGTCTTTACGAATGAGTCACTGAATCATTAGCTCACACGATTCGTTAAAAACCAAATACCACTGTGTGACGCACAACAGTTCTGCTGTGGCTTTGTTTGGAACTATTTTAATTGGTGAAATTGAGCAAAAACAGACAATACTGTGTCTAAAGTGTAACACAACATTAACGCACCTGTTGACTGTTGTATAAAATCAATATCACATTTGCATTCATGCAGATATTCCAGAATAAACAGCACTATTGCTCGTGTAATATTGCTAAACTATATCACATAAGATAAACGCAAGACAAAAACCCACAGAGGGGCATTTTTGCCCTTATATTCTGAACTTAAGTGGCATTTTAACTGCATTCTAGTAGGCTTCATCACGCATCTGCATCATGTTCATCATTAAACTGCATGCAGTGTAAGACGATGTGCAGGTCTGGGCGAGCTGCGTTAGTCAAGCGCTAATCATTTTAACTATTTTTTGCCATAATTAATCGCACCAAATTAACATGTTATATCGACAGCCCTGCATTAACCTAATAACATTATGCAATCGTCGTGCAAACAGTCTGTAAATACACACAAATGGCATGTCAGATGGAGCTTCTATTCCATCTTTTCTGGCATAAAGATGGCTTTTGTTGATGTTTATACAATTTTTTTGGTAACAGTATATAATAAATTAAATTATTTGACATAAGACAACACAGACACATTTAATAAGGAAATTATGAAAATTGCCCATACAAAGGTAAAAAAATGCCCCTAGAAATCAATTGCAGAAGGCAAACATTAAAGGAAAAGTTCATTTCTGACTCTGCACCAATATTTGTCTGTGCTGTGTATTTTATGCCTACTAGAGTACCACAATATTAGCTTAGCAACATGCAGAAATCAAACTCTGGAGTCTCAAACCAGATGAGGTTCATGTCAGGTAGGATGCCCCTTATGTAGACAGAAGTGTTGTCAAATATCGCTATTGCGACACGCATCGATACACCAATTCTAGCTGCACGTTATCGCTCTCTTCTCTGCGACGGTGAATTGACACACACCTACCTCCTCTCTCACTCACTCACTAGTCTCATTCGCTCTGGTTGAATAGTATTGGCCTGAATTTCGGCGCAGGATTGCGGGTATTGCGCATAATTGTACTAATTCCCACAGGTTTCGCACTCACACCAAAAGCGCACATAAAGCTGCCTCTCAAACAGCTCGCGAATACCAAATTGAGTTCTTTTACGTGGCTTATTGCGCTTAAACGGTCAAATACACACAAAATTATGTCAAAATGCCAATCATGGCGAGTATTCAGGTAAACACAGTCAGTTTTGGAACATAAATAGTTGTGTATCAGTATACTGGATCCGTGCATAAACTCTTAAAGTGACAGCAGCCCAATAAACCTGCTGTCTGTCATGCTAATCAAAGAATAAAAGACAGAGAAAATCACTCACTGCTCTTGACTGAATAACTTCTGTAACTTTAATTGTAAGCATTCATGGGTATTTAATTGTTACAATGACGACTATCCAGGGTTTACATTTGATTGTTTTAATTTCTGTAGTATTTCTTATCACATGAAAAACTTAAAGCCGTGTTTATTTTATTTGTCTCTTTATTCTATTGTGTTTATTTGTGCTATAGTTTGCAATTTGTTCTTATTTTAGTATTTTTTTTTTGTAAATTTAGTTCAAATTTTAAAATAAAGCCTCCCTGTGTGTAAGCTATTGCAACAAAATTACCCAAATGATCAAAAAATAATTATATGGCCGTTTTCTCTGTGGTATCAAAAATGGTATCGAAAATCGATATTTTTCAAGGTATCGTATCAAAGTTAGAAATTCCAGTATGATGACAACACTAGTAGGCGGTGGGTGATATTTCTGAGCAGAGCTGAAGCAGCGGTCAGCATCTACGGGTAACACGGACAGGTGTCCAGTGAGCGGCAAGGGCCATTACGGCCGTGGACCCCCGTCACCACCCTACCACTAGCGACAAAAAGAAAGAAGGGAGAGAAAGGCCGTCACTAGGAAGTTGTAATAGGAAATTGCTCTTGGCAACTATTTGTTTAGTACCCGAATCTCTTTTTTTTTATGCCAACACAGCGAGCCCCTTTGGAAAATAGGGCAGCTCTCCCTAATGAGTAATCTATTTCAAAGCAGTCTTGTCTGGGCATGACAGTTTACTGAGAGGCTTGAAGAACTGGTAATTACCAGTGTTACGGGGCAATTAATGCATATTACACTGCGCCACTCGTGGCGGCAACTGTCAGCTCCCCAATAAAAATGAGCACTCTTCAGCTACAGGGTGACATTAATTGGGCCTTTAATGACTATGCACAGGAACCGGGCCAAATAGGAACAAAACACAGGACTCCGGCTGACTCCAGCAAAGGGCTGGAAATTGTACTAAAAATGAGATTAATTGCTGTTGGGGGGAGGAGAAGAAGAGAGGAAGAATAAAAACGGGATGAAATTACAGGGTTCTGGGAGCAGGGACTTCTTGCCGCAACTGCAATTCTCTCAATTGTCTTATGTATTCTGTATGTTCAGAAAGGCCGGCGACGGGTCCGAGGTCATTGAGCTACAGCTGCTCACGGGACATTTGCTTTAGAAAAGCAAGAGTACGGCCCGTGGATCTGTGTCCGGTGGTGACGCATCTAAAAAAAGTCCAGAAGTGAGAAGAGAAGACGTCCATTGTGTTGAACAAAGGAACAGAATAACGTGCAATCTCTACATGGAAACACACGGAATCGAAAGGCCAGCAGCAGCCGCACTGAAATGCACAAAAGCTCTGATCCAAATTTACAAGAACAATCGACCCAAGACTGTGGAGAAAGCAAGAGCAATGCTTTTTTAGAAATATATTCAATATTGAAGAACTAGCTCAGCCTGATTAAAAATGCACCAAAATTTGTGTGTGCTGCTGTGTATTTTATGCTTAATACACTGGAAAAAAAATTGTTGCAGGATTGAAACAATTGGCAACATGGTTGCGGTCATTGAGCTGAGCGCTACTGCTTTCTTTAGAAAAGCAATACAGGCTGGGGGATTTGCATCTGAAAACAGTCGGCAGTGTTTGTGAAGAGCAACAGATCCACTAGAGAAGAGTCCATTGTGTTGGATGAAGGAACAGAATCAGTTTAATTAACGAGGCCTTGGTGGTGAACACACTCCAGTCTGAAGAGCTCTTAAAGCGCCTGCTCATTAGCCGTCATAAGTAGCCCTGGTTTGAGCTGTTTATCCTCCACCGGCGTGCACCAACCAAAAGCAAACCATTTGCATGCGTTTTGATGTGGCATTCCCGCAGTATTTTTAATACGGAGCATGCACTAGTGCTGTCACGCTCGCACTGTCACCGGCGACGACAGAAGCGCCAGGCTTCAAAGCCGCTTTGCGCCGGGAAACAGAACGAGCAAATATTTGAATTGCAAAACCACATTATCTTCCAAAGGGATAAAACTTGAGACAACTTCCACGAGTTAAAGACCTACATTTGCGGCGAACACGTGAGTCGGCGGCGGTTCAAGGGGGGGCGGTGGGCATAAGCACACTCAACCTAATTTAGCATATCCACATTTGTGTAATGAGATCGGACGTGTTTTAGAGTCGGGTCTCCCAGACGCTTAATGTGAGGAGAGAACCATAAAAATGTTTTTAAGCGGACCGCGTATTTATCCCAGATCCGCCGCATGAAATCACGAGGCTTGCAGACTACCTGCCACAGATATGATTATGAAGTGACGTGTAATTACTGCAGTCACACTAATGCAGAGGGAGCGTGAGAGGTACGTGTCAGCGTGTCCTGTTTATTCCAGGAACTATTTTTAGCATGCATGTTTCATAGAAAATAACGCAACTGCCTCTGTCAATTTTGTCAATTCGGCAGCTATGAAAAAGCTGACACGTATGATAACAAATCATGGCGAATTGGAAGTGTAATTTCATCGTTTTCCGTTCCAGGAAAAACTTGACACTTGAACTTCAAGTTGGAGTCTGTGTAAACATCCATACTCTCACTGCAAAAAATGATTTTCTCGCTCGGTATTTGTCTTGTTTTACAGTGCAAATATCTAAACATTCCTAAATCAAGAGAAGCAAAATGACTTGAGATATTAAGTAATATATTTTTCAAAATTAAGTGAGTTTTTGCTTATAAAAACAATGCTTTCCTCACAAAAATAATCTTGCTTTCCATTTGAATTAAGTTTATTTTTCTGACCCCACTGGTTGATATTTATTCATGTTTCAAAGCATAATCTTAGGTCGATTTGTAAATCTATCTTGATTTAGGAATGTTTCGATATTTGTACTGGAAAACGAGACACCAAAAAACATCATTTCCCTTCTTCTCTGAACATGGGAATTCAAATATAAAAATGAACAGACCCTCAAGGACTGTTGAAGACTTGATAGGTTTTTGTGTTCATGCATGTTCCAGCCATATCAGCATGTTCATGTCAACATCAAAACTGTTAAGAAACGACGCTGCGGTGACGGCGGTGCCCTCTGAACCAGTTCCTCCGCCGGCGCCCGTCTGCATGTAGACACACTGGAGACAGACGTGGGCAGAAATCAAACGCCCAGGTGATGGATAACTTCGGCGCACAATGACCCGTGTCAAAGGCGTTTGCTCTAAATCAATTAAGGTGATAAGAGTGTCGTGTCGACAGTGCACACCTTGGTATGTTGAAGTCGCAGCCCTTATCTGCACGGCGAGGAAGTCACAGTAATAACTAAAGACAAGCTATGACGAAACCACTGTAGCCACACTGTCAAACACAATTTACAGCCCCTCGTATCTCCTCCCCGCGCGCCGTGAAAGCGCTCGTTATGGGCGGGCCGGCGCTAGTGTCTCTGGACGGGACCCAGGGGCTTTCTGTCCTCCCGTCTAATGCCACGGGCGGCTTTCATTTGCCGTGATGCATGTAGGGAAGGGTTGGAGGTTGAAGTTGAGAGGAGGGCCGACAGGAAGGGAAAAAAGGGGAAGATTACAGCATTTAACATGCTAAGACCTTGCAGCAGTTATTCATTCATCCCTCTGCTTCCTTTTTAGGATGGGGTCATGGGTAACTTTCCACGCAGTGCCATCGAAATGGATGCAAAAAGCGAGCGTGACATCAAATGCTTGCGATTTGGTGACCTCTTTCTGTCCAAGTCTTGATTAAAATATGTTTGCTTTCTTATTCAAACTGCCTTTTGACAAGCTCGGTCATATTTCAGCTAACTGCACAAACATTCTCTCAGGGTTTTTTTCCATTGCGTACATGAGGTGACTCTTCAAGCAAATCTTTCCAATGAACATGACACGACATGACACGATGTGAATTAAAAGTGGAAGAAAATCAGCAGCTTAAAGGAGCAGTTCATGCAAAAATGAGAGTTTTGTAAATCATGTTGTTCCAAACCGGCAACATTATTCAGTAACTTTATTTTTACAGTGTCCTTGTTACATGTACTTATTTATGTTATCAGCCAGAGATTGTGTGTCAAAGTAATGTCCATAAGGCAATAACGGCTATAAAATAATATGAAGTTATTTTATAGCTGTTGTTACGATCTTTAAAGGTTTAGGAGATGGAACGCAACATTTAGATGGAGTAGATTGGAATGAGTGGAAATGACCATGAATAATGAATTGTCCAGATGGAAAAGTCAATACTTTATTCACCATAAGCCGAAGCCACTAGATACAGTGCGTGAGCTATGTACAAAGTAATAACACAAAGAAATAGAGAAGAGAGAAAAAAACAAATAATCATAGGGAAAAGGAACTTAAGTGGCGCCAAATTAAAGAACCAAATAAAACGTAATAGTTCTGTTAAAGCTATTCCCCAAACCCTCTAAACTACCAAAAGAAAAGAAATGTGAAAAATAAACCGAATTCTTCGGCGTATGCGACACCCTAAGACCTACTCTAAACAAGAAAACAAAAATACAAGGGGTGGCACACACTCCTTGCCTAGTGTGTCTAACACCTGATATTACTACGGACACAGTGTGTATCGCGCGACCTGCTTACCTGTTCTCTTTTCCCCAATAAAGAACAATAAACTCATCGGCATAAACACAAATACTAAAGTAATAAGGGTTAGACTACACATTCACAAATGGGATTCAGTGAACAGCGAATACAAGTTACACAACTCAAGAAACTAAATATTACAGTCATCAGAGATATATAAAATCTAAAGGCATTATTCTCATATACAAAGTGTGAATAAGATGTTAGAGCTGCATCTGAGGGGAAGATTTTCAACAAACAGTAACTTAGGGTGTTTTCAGGCCTGGTTCGTTTGGAGCGTTTGTTTCAGAACTTGCCACGTTTTCTCCTTTAGTTTGATTCGTTTAGGCACATATATGAACACGGCAAACACTTGGATCCACATCAAAAAACAACTGGCCCAAGTTTGCCTGAACGAGGTTGCCTTGGCCCGTTTGAAAACGAACTCTCGTTGAGTGGTTGGCTCACAATGTATAATGGGTAATTACGTACGTTGTGTGAAAAGCCTCAGTGTTTGTTTTGCTAATGCCTCTCAAAATGAATTGTGGTTTAACCTGGAGCAAAGACAAAGTGAAATGCCTAGCTGAAATTTGGTCGGACAAACATATTTCAGAACACTGTCCAAAACACACAAAAATACTGAAGGTTAGAAAGTGTTTAGTGAGCGTCTCAAAAGAGATGGGCGTTAATAGTATGACGGATGTGAGTGGAATCCCAGAACATGCACACCAAAGAGAGGACATTTTACTTGCATGTGACTTGCATTAACAACTTTTGGTCCATTTAGGAACATTGCCATGTGAAAACGAACCGAACCGAACCAAGAAAAACTGCAACACTAACAATTTGAATCCCTGTTTTGGAACGAAGCAATCGATCTACAGGTCTGAAAGCGCCCTTAAATTTGGGTCTGTTTCTCACAAAAAGCTATCAAATGTTTTCCTGCAATGTCACAGAACCACCATTTTGGTTTCCCAAAGAACCTTTCAGTGATCAGTTCTTACCCCTTTCACACGTAAGTTTAAAATATTCTGGCTGACCCCCCAAGGTGAGTTTTTCAAGGCCGTATCACTTTATTGTTTCCATGGTGACGCGTCATTGCTTGTCATGTGACACACCGCAGTCACAATAGTGCTGTATGACTGATGAGCTGTTTTTATTTCATTTTTCCTTTTTTATTAAAAATATTCACAAATTTGTTAACTACAGCATGAAATATCTGATATTCCGTTTGTCATTTAAGTGGATGTTTTTTGTTGTTTAAACACCTTTATAACGATCACGTCAGTTGAGCTATATGAGCGATGGGCGCCGCCATTTTAGTTTGCGCCGCAGTTCAGAGAATCGGATCTATTGGATTTAAAACGCGTGAATTCATCCACTTCTCCAGAAATACATGAAAGTAAGTGACCGGTGAACTAGGAGAAGAATAGAGTAAACTTTAAAGTTACTTACACAATGTGTATCTGATATGAATAAAACTTGTCTAATTATAATAAAAAAATGATTATTATTGCCACTTCCATAGACATCAGTGTGTATTTTACAAACTCTAAATGTACTGTTTTGCTGGTACTTATGTGTATTTAAATGTCTGAAACCTAAAATAAACATTATGCGGTTGAAAACACTGAATAGTTGCAGCGCTGGGCGCGTCTGTCTCTGGCTCAGCGCCAGCCAAAGCACGAAAGCACATTTGAATTTAGCAGTTGATCACGTGATGCACAGATCGTTCTAATCACACCGGTGTGATTGTACGTGCGAAAGGGTTAAAAGAACCATTTCTCTTAGTGTGAAGAACATTTTAATAATCTAAAGAATCTTTTTCCATTATAAAGAATCTTTTGTGTGATGGAAAGATTCCATGGATGTTAAAGGTTCTTCATGGAACCATTGATCCCATTAAAGAACCTTTATTTTTAAGAGAGTAGTGCACTAGTCATGTGGACTACTGTTATGATACTGTTATGCCACCTTTTGGCCACATAACTCATGAAGTACTTTTGTTGGGAAGCTCAAACATCTCATTTTGTGATCAATAGTAGAAAGGTCAGAATGACATGAGAGTAAATGATGACAGACTTTTTCCTTTTTGGCTGAGCTATTGTTTTGAGGATTTAGATGTGAGTGTTTGCGTTGGTCCGGGCTGCTGTCGTTATTCAGAGTTATAAACTGCTCTCTGGAGACGGTGAACTGCCGTCAACTTCACTGATTACCAAACACTCATCACCAAATTAGGGAAGGTGCTGTGTGCCTCCCGCTAGACCGCAGACGGGATCTAAAACCCACTGTGATTTAAAGAGACATTCCTGGACATGGAAATTATGACTGTACACGAGAGCTCTGCTAGCGTAAACATCCACAGATCTTCAGATTTGCACAGTTGTAGTTTGGACGGCGCTCAGAGACAGTGGACACCAGACATAGACACCAAAACTGCTTCTGATGGTAATAGTCTTCAAACTGGTTACAATCCCAGAGGAAGTGAATGTAAGACGCAGCTGAGGTCAAACTCCAGCTTTTACTGCTCAACTGTCCTGATGCACATCTAAACTGTTCAATCAGAAACAACAGCAGACACTTCAAATACAGAGCTGTCGTTATGGGAATAGTTTAACAGAATCAAACGTATTTGACTTCTCTCTTCAGTGGAACATGAGCAGATGTTCAGCAGAATGTTCACACTGCTCTTTTACATAGTTTACAATGAAAGCAGAAGGTGACCAGTGGCTGTCAATCTCCAGAGAGACAAAACAACAACAACAACAACAATATAAAAGCACCATAACAGTAGTCCATATGACTTCCAGGTCTTCTGAAGTCATTCACTCTTGAAAATCAAGGTTCTTTATTGGCATCTTTGGTTCCATGAAGAACATTTAACATCCATGTGATATTTTCCGTTGTGAAAATGTACTTTATAGAGGAAAAGATTCTTTAGATTATTAACCCCTTTACGTGCAAAGATTGCCGTCGGCCCCAGATTATTGTTGTTCAACATTCACTGCATGTTAAAACATCACTCTTACTTGATCTGGACAAACTGAGTATCATTAGAAAGATTAAAGGCTCCAGCTTCAATATTTGACCACTGTTTATGATAAAACTAGGTTGCATTAATTTCTTTATGTCAGGAGTGCAAAATAATTTATCTGTAATTTTTTATATTTTGAATAGAATTATCATCACTCATATGAATTCAGTCACTTCTGCTGCGTTTTATTTGTGTTCTAAGACTAAGAGTTAGGGCTTTTTGTCCAAAAGTGAGCATATTTGGAGAAATATTGATTTATTGTTGCATGTTTGCAAAATATTTTGTCACACAGAATACCATTTCTATTCATTTCTCACTGATTTATGCCATATGAAGAGATAAAAGAGCATTCAGAGCGAGCTATGTTTCTCCTTTTCCTGGTTTGGGTCAACTATGATCTCAGCGTTCTCTCATTCGGCGTACAGCTGTCAATCATCTTACGGGAGTGAACTTGACCATAATTCCTGCCCTACTGGATGATGCTGTCCTGTACACTTCCTCATCCTGTCTCCATGATAAACATAGCCAAACAAACGTTTCTACACATCAAAAATTAAGAGAATAATCACACGATTACGATATATGGTTCGTGTGTGATTTTCATGAGATTTGGGGTATATTCATATGAATACAGAATGTTTACAGTATACATACTAAGCGGGTGTAATGATTAGCTGCATATAAAATGCTAAATATAACATTTCAACATCAATATATGACTAAAATCCACATTAGATCGCGATCGGAAGTTAACACAAACATTCAATGGTGGTTTAAAGTGAGTTTTGAGTAAAAGTGTAATATTAATCTTTCAAATTGTGTTATGTAGCTTGATGCTAATTGTAGCTCAAATTCACCTGTTACATATAAGGTCCCAAGAATACTTTTTTGTTTGTTTTCTAGAAACACTTCAGGTGACAGGGGAATTAGTGTATAGTGGGATGAAAGTGGTATAGATGGGCAAGCCATAATGCCAGAATAAAGGCTAATAATGGCTGAATACAAACAACAGAATGAGAAAAGAATAATGAAGATTAAGTCTCAAACCGGCAGAGGTGTAAAAGGTTCATCGAGTGAGAACAATAGAAACATGAATGGAGCAGTTCTCCTCGCCAGATATTAGACAATAGACTGCAAGAGGGTGTTTTTGTAGTAATGTTTTGTAGTAAGAGTCTTGAACTGTAAACTCTCAAGTGTCAGCTTTCTAAATATATGCTGGTAGTGTCTATTCAGAATGACTTATGAGCAGCAACCTTTTATTTTAGGTGTCATTTATGCCCCACTTGCCAAAATGGGGGGTGTCTAGTAAGGGGTTAAATGTTGTTCACACTAAATGGTTCTTTTAAGAAATGACAGTTGAAAGGTTCTTTGGGGAACCAAAAGTGGTTCTTCTATGGCATCACTTCAAAACCCCCGTTGAGAGTCTTTATTTTTAAGAGTCAAATGATTTGTGTGACAAATAGATCTAAATGTAAACCGTTGTTCACTGATTCTTTGTTCACTGATTCTTTGAGTTGTCATGTCTGATTTGACCGCAATAACACTAAACTTCACGTATTTTAACATGTCTTATAACAAAAGGTGCAAATACAGTGGGGAGAACAAGTATTTGATACACTGCCGATTTTGCAGGTTTGCCCACTTACAAAGCATGTAGAAGTCAGACCACATGACCTTCTCCCATTCCTCCTCTGGATTATCCAGATGGTCATTGGCAAACTTCAGATGGGCCTGGACATGCGCTGGCTTGAGCAGGGGGACCTTGCGTGCGCTGCAGGATTTTAATCCATGACGGCGTAGTGTGTTACTAATGGTTTTCTTTGAGACTGTGGTCTCAGCTCTCTTCAGGTCATTGACCAGGTCCTGCTGTGTAGTTCTGGGCTGATCCCTCACCTTCCTCATGATCATTGATGCCCCACGAGGTGAGATCTTGCATGGTGCCCCAGACCGAGGGAGATTGACCGTCATCTTGAACTTCTTCCATTTTCTAATAATTGCGCCAACAGTTGTTGCCTTCTCACCAAGCTGCTTGCCTATTGTCCTGTAGCCCATCCCAGCCTTGTGCAGGTCTACAATTTTATCCCTGATGTCCTTACACAGCTCTCTGGTCTTGGCCAGTGTGGAGAGGTTGGAGTCTGTTTGATTGAGTGTGTGGACAGGTGTCTTTTATACAGGTAACAAGTTCAAACAGGTGCAGTTAATACAGGTAATGAGTGGAGAACAGGAGGGCTTCTTAAAGAAAAACTAACAGGTCTGTGAGAGCCGGAATTCTTACTGGTTGGTAGGTGATCAAATACTTATGTCATGCAATAAAATGCAAATTAATTATTTAAAAATCATACAATGTGATTTTCTGGATTTTTGTTTTAGATTCCGTCTCTTACAGCTGAAGTGTACCTATGATAAAAATTACAGACCTCTACATGCTTTGTAAGTAGGAAAACCTGCAAAAACGGGAATGTATCAAATACTTGTTCTCCCCACTGTATGTGTTCCATAGAGGAAATAGTCACACAGGTTTGAAATGACATGGTGATGGTAAATGATGATCCAAAACTACTTACATCGCATGAACAAAAATACGTATTTGACCAGTTCATGCATTTTGCGGGGAATCAAACCCATGACCTCTGTGTTGCGAGCGCTACGCTCTGCTGTTTGAGCTTCAGGAGCAGGGTTATTTGGTGACCTGGTAATAAAGGCCTAGTGTAACAGCAGGCACAGAGTCTTATCAAGAGAAGTCTTCAACACAAATCAGTCCCTGTAGCCAGCGGATAGGAGAATGTCACACACATGTACTCTGGCCTGCCTTTAAAATATATAAAAGAGCAAAGGTCACCGTCAGCTTCCAGCCTCCACGTGACGATCATCAAAAGAGACAGACCCTCATAAGACTGCAAACATTAGTAAGAATTAATGAGGGAAATCAAAGGTCACAGGTCCTAATACATCTCTGATTAGGCTTTAATATATAATCAAGGCCAGACAGTTATAAAGCAATCAAGACATGGGAAGATAAGAGATGATTTGATGATACTGTCTGCAGAATTGATTATTAACAGTGACTTGAATACAACACACCTCAGGCCTTCACATATATACACACACGTTAGATCAGGCATAACATTATGACCACCTTCCTAATATTGTGTTGGTCCCCCTTTTGCTGCCAAAACAACTTTGTGCTGTGGTATCTGGCACCATCCACGTGATGTAAAAGAAAACGTGATTCATCAGACCAGGCCACCTTCTTCCATTGCTCCGTGGTCCAGTTCTGAAGCTCACGTGCCCACTGTTGGCGCTTTCGGCGGTGGACAGGGGTCAGCATGGGCACCCTGACTGGTCTGCAGCTATGCAGCAACATACGCAACAAACTGCGATGCACTGTGTATTCTGACACCTTTCTATCAGAACCAGCATGAACTTCTTGAGCAATTTGAGCTACAGTAGCTCGTCTGTTAGATCGGACCACACAGGCCAGCCTTCGCACCCCACGTGCATCAATGAGCCTTGGCCGCCCATGACCCTGTCGCCGGTTCACCACTGTTCCTTCCTTGGAGCACTTTTGATAGATCCTGACCACTGCAGACCGGGAACACCCCACAAGAGCTGCAGTTTTGGAGATGCTCTGACCCAGTCGTCTAGCCATCACAATTTGGCCCTTGTCAAACTCGCTCAAATCCTTACGCTTGCCCATTTTTCCTGCTTCTAACACATCAACTTTGAGGACAAAATGTTCACTTGCTGCCTAATATATCCCACCCACTAACAGGTGCCGTGATGAAGAGATAATCAGTGTTATTCACTTTACCTGTCAGTGGTCATAATATTATGCCTGATCGGTGTATATCGACTTGTGCCTGGAATGATACCAGATGGTCAACTAACGGAAGACTAGGTAAAATCGTGTTGAAAAACGAAGTAAAATGGACAAAAAGTTAGCTTTGAAAAGTTTTTTTCCACTGCAGGCCTTCTTTTTTAAACTTCACTAAGTCATATACTGCCTTCTCCCAGCTTGGAAGTGTTTTATTTTCACTTTTTTAAGCAGAGTGTCGGTGTCAAAATCATTCTTAACCTCAACTTGAAACGACAAATTTGTTTAATGCGTCGGGAGCAAACCTGGAAAATAAATAGATGAAATGGAGGCTTAGCGGGAGCTAAATCCCACAGCTGATGGGGACCTGAAGTGTGCGGATTACATGCGGAGCGCATTAAACAATGTCCCTAAATATGCATTGAAATCCTTAAAGCATGAAAGCATCTTGTCATGTGGTATTAGCATTCAGAGGTGCGTGTCAGACGTCTCTCGCTGCACTGGGGTGTGCTGCGGTGTTAAATGTCATATGCCAGGGTCCACAAATCCCAAAAAGATTTCCTGACGTCATGCTGTAGTGTCAACTTTGCTTCTTCAGAGCTCTTTACGGTTAAACTGTCACAAAAGCGTCAAGCTCAACAACATATTCTGCACAATGTGTATGAAAAAAGATCAAAAGCATATGGAGCAATCGAGTGAGAGCAAGCCAAGCTTCTGCTGCTACTCTAGAAAAGTAGAGAAATTCTGAAGCATGATCGTTGTTTTAAGTGCAAGATGAACCAGACGAGGTGCGATGTTAAAAACCATCAGAATACTGAACCAAACAACAACACACAGACTAGCAAGAACAGCTACAAACTCATGTCAACATGAACAGAACAGGCGGAGAGGAAACATGAGACGCAAGATACTGGGAAGGGAAGTTTTTACACAGAAACACACCACAACTGAGAAGTCAAAGCCCATCGGGTATAAAACACTGAAATGTATAAATCTTTCAATTTAAAGCATTAAAATGCATTCATTTTTAATCATAAAATATATCCATCTTAAATGTAAAACATTAAAATGTATAAATCTTGAATAAACCGTCTGATGTTGACTGACCACAGAGAATTATATGTATCCCATTCTTCAAAGAGAATTCAGTAAATCTTTCAAATTATACATGAACGGGATGTGATCGAGGTATAAAGTCTGTCAGACTGTTTACTCACATGCTCTTTGAAAATATGAAACAAATGATCCAGTCTGGGGGCCTGATATTATTGGGAGTCTAATGCTATTGCCAACGATTGTCATCAAAAAATGTCTCAAAAAAGATTTCAGGAAAATATAACACAAATGATCGGGTCAACAATTTCCAAGAGGTCAAGACACAGAATATATATGACAAAACTGAGAGTATTAACCCTATGTGACCGAAGGGAGAAATGAGCCATACTGTGGTTTATATGGCCATTCATCATCTTTGTCGACTCCTGACAGCATTTTATCAGATCTAACCTTTAGCAGCCTCTATTACGAGCACCAACATGCTCAGCTCTGATACATGAGCACTACAGAGAACACAGAGAAATCTACAAAGCTGAGGAAGGACGACACTCGCATATTAAAACGCACAAACTGCAATCAATGATGCACTGAAATGAAAATCAGTGGCCAAAAACTCTGGAGCCACTGGAGTGACAACAGAAACTGCTCATTTTAAATGTGACTTTGTTTGGAATAACCATCAGCTAGGGGTGTAACGATACGCTCATGTCACGATTCGATACTTATCACGATACTGAACTCACAATACAATATTATTGCGATACACCAAGACATATGGTGAAAGGTTAACCAAAAATGTACTGTTGATTAAAATGCTAAATTTGGTATTACATTGGGGTGGAAATGAATAGGATTGGACTTGGTGCTGGAAACCCAATGCACAGGACAATGGACACCAGAATAAACATATTCATGATTCTGAAGCTGAAAATACAGAATTATTTTAGACGAATATGCTCGCACTATATATTTAAAATAATGTAGGCCACTTTTTACTGGTAACAAGACATTTGGCATCATCAGGACCCACAAATATTCCCCCATTGCATTATTATACATTATATTCAACATTATATATAGTAGTTTAATGTAGTAATGTCACTGAAACTCTGTAAACTTGAATTTTTTCCAAAATTTTCATTTTGGGTGAACTATTCACGATACATATTGTTGCATTTTTGTATTACGATATATTGTGACTTGATATATTGTTACACCCCTACCATCAACTCTATTCATTAGTAATATTTGATATATCTCATTTATATCACACAATTCAGACTTTATATCTCACAATTCTGACTTTATATCTCACAATTCTGACTTTATATCTCTCAATTCTGACTTTATATCTCTCAATTCTGACTTTATATCTCTCAATTCTGACTTTATATCTCAATTCTGACTTTATATCTCTCAATTCTGACTTTACATCTCTCAATTCTGACTTTATATCTCAATTCTGACTTTATATCTCACAATTCTGACTTTATATCTCACAATTCTGACTTTATATCTCTCAATTCTGACTTTATATCTCTCAATTCTGACTTTATATCTCAATTCTGACTTTACATCTCTCAATTCTGACTTTACATCTCTCAATTCTGACTTTATATCTCAATTCTGACTTTATATCTCAATTCAGACTTTATATCTCACAATTCTGACTTTACATCTCTCAATTCTGACTTTACATCTCTCAATTCTGACTTTACATCTCACAATTCTGACTTTACATCTCACAATTCTGACTTTATATCTCACAATTCTGACTTTATATCTCTCAATTCTGACTTTATATCTCTCAATTCTGACTTTACATCTCTCAATTCTGACTTTACATCTCAATTCTGACTTTATATCTCTCAATTCTGACTTTACATCTCAATTCTGACTTTATATCTCTCAATTCAGACTTTATATCTCTCAATTCTGACTTTACATCTCACAATTCTGACTTTACATCTCTCAATTCTGACTTTACATCTCAATTCTGACTTTATATCTCTCAATTCTGACTTTACATCTCTCAATTCTGACTTTACATCTCAATTCTGACTTTACATCTCTCAATTCTGACTTTACATCTCACAATTCTGACTTTATATCTCACAATTCTGACTTTACATCTCACAATTCTGACTTTATATCTCTCAATTCTGACTTTACATCTCTCAATTCTGACTTTACATCTCACAATTCTGACTTTACATCTCACAATTCTGACTTTACATCTCACAATTCTGACTTTACATCTCAATTCTGACTTTACATCTCACAATTCTGACTTTATATCTCACAATTCTGACTTTATATCTCACAATTCTGACTTTACATCTCACAATTCTGACTTTACATCTCACAATTCTGACTTTACATCTCACAATTCTGACTTTACATCTCAATTCTGACTTTACATCTCTCAATTCTGACTTTACATCTCAATTCTGACTTTATATCTCTCAATTCTGACTTTATATCTCTCAATTCTGACTTTATATCTCTCAATTCTGACTTTACATCTCACAATTCTGACTTTATATCTCACAATTCTGACTTTATATCTCACAATTCTGACTTTACATCTCACAATTCTGACTTTATATCTCAATTCTGACTTTATATCTCACAATTCTGACTTTATATCTCACAATTCTGACTTTACATCTCACAATTCTGACTTTATATCTCAATTCTGACTTTATATCTCTCAATTCTGACTTTACATCTCACAATTCTGACTTTATATCTCAATTCTGACTTTATATCTCACAATTCTGACTTTATATCTCACAATTCTGACTTTATATCTCTCAATTCTGACTTTACATCTCACAATTGTGAGACAAAAGTCGCAATTATCTTTTTAAATGTTTTATTCTGATACCTGTATATCCATTGCATTTGTCATTTTTAAAAATATTGGGTAGAGAAACCAAAAGAATATAAATCAAATTAGTTGGCTTAATTCGATTAGCAAATATATATTTCATTCTATCATATTTTATCTTTAATTTAATAGCACAGTGAATATTTAGAGTTGCTCCAGCAGGGCTCAGCAATAAGGATTGTTTTCTACTGGACCGGTTGGGCCAGTGGTTCAAATGTTTAGATACCAGTGAAACATCACAATTTTCAGGTAAAGAAATTGTATAAAGCAATCAAACGTAAAATAACACTGCATAGTCTTAAAATAAAAAATAAATACATATTAATCCTTATCAAAATTACAAAACTTATTCAGTCAAGAGCAGTGGGTGATTGTCTTTTCGTCTTTTGTTGTTAAATGAACATTAAGGGCAAAGACAGCACAAGGATTATTAGGCTGCTGTCACTGCACGTATCCAACATACTGTTTACACACAAGTTTTCTTTCTCAACTGTTTACGTTCACTTAAAGCCACAGTATGCAAGTTTCGCCGCTAGAGGTCATGAGTCATGTTCATGGATGAGCTAATGTATTTGTAATGTAATGTGTTTAACATGGTTAAAACAATCATACTAAAATACATTTGAGTATGTTGAAAGTTGTGTTATAATGTTACTTGTTTTTGACACTTTAAAATAAATGCAATAAGACGCTAAAGATAATTCCGTTTAGTACACGTGCTGTGACAGCTGGCTTCTGTGCATGTGCGCTCGTAAAACCATCTTAAACTGGCAAGCAGCCATGATGAACAGCCGATTTGTACGGAGGCATCTGATGACCAAACTACATTGGAATTCGCAAACAGAAAAATCAAGCGGTTTGTGTTCAGATTGCGTGTTTTTAGCGAACCGTACCATAAGATGAGATCGAACCGTACCCAGACCACCTCCCGAGATGGTCTCGGTTCGGTTCGCTTTAAAGGGGTCTGAGATCGTTTGGAGCGTTCACACATGGGCCAAAAATCCTGAAAAGGACCACCCTAAGTACACAGGTCAACAAAATATATAACATTGTTCTAGTGGTTTTTGGATGTTTTGATCTAAAAATCTTACATATTGTGCCTTTACGACATAACTGACTATGTTTCACAAGGACAGGCGCCGATACGGGCATTTTGACATGTCGCATGTTACTGTATTAAAACATGAATATGCTGCTCGTTTACTTTCTTTGCTATTGACATATCCGCCTGAACTACAAACTTTCTGAATTCCAGACATCTTTCTCTGATATCTCCATTCAACTCTTTGTTTGCTCTGTTGTCAGTGTCTCTTGTCTGGACACAAACACTGTACTGTACACACGCTGTGTGCTATCGGTTTTTGATATCGAAGCATTTTAATGAGTACGAGGAGGAGTACTGGAGCGCAGTATCGGTCCAGATATCAATACTGGTATCAGTACATCCCTAATATAAACACTATAAGGCAAGGAGATGGTCCAATGTTTCCTCCAAAACGCACTGCATTCCCAAATTTTAATGTTAGTTTCAGAGATTTTAGTCTTTTTCCATCCATCGTTTAGATTTAACAATGACGCATTGTGTAATTTAACCCTGTAATGAAATATTAGTCCGATTTATTTTTAATAGAATAGTTTATTGAACTCTTAAAATGCTCATGGCCATCCTTCAAACATCTTTTGTGTTCAACTGAAGAGAGAAAGTCGAACGGGGTTGGAGCGACACGAGGGTAAATGATGACAGAATGATCATTTGTGTGTGAACTATTTCTTTAATATAAATCAAACTGCTTATGAAAGGACATGTTTAATCTTATTTGCGGGTGCGCCGTCACTCCTAGCAGTCGTCCATGAAGGGGAGGCGTCAGTCCAGAGTTGCATTTCATTACGCGACACATTTAACCTCACCCACTTCAACTAAAACATACACAAGCCTTATTATGTGCTTAATATTCACTATCAGCTGAATAATTTTTAATGCAACTTACAGCCGAGTAGATGGATAACTCAATTATGCGCACATCCGTCACGGAGCCTGCCGAAGCCAGCGGAGATTGATGGGAAGGTGAGGCCGACGGCGTCTTTAGCATCAGATCCAGGCAGCGGGCCTGAACCGGCTCTCCTCCTCCACTGCTCCGCTCTTTATAGGCGAAGCATCATTACCCATGACAAGAGTTTATTATGAGCGTCGCGTTTTGGCCACACTATTGTTTGGATGATGAATGCTGCCGCTGCAAGTTTCAGAGAGGAAATTAGCTGTCGTTTGGCAAACACACCGCATTTCTCACTTCGATTTGTTTTAAGGGAGAACGAGGAACAATTAACAGTACACAAAAGGTTCAGTGGGGTTCTAAATGGGACTCGAGGGTTCTCGACTCAATTTTAAAGAGGTTCTACATAAGGAGAAACGTCTTACACGATTGCATAATACTCCCATGTTTAATGGGCTACTCAAATGCTTTCCAGTGATAACGTATGTTTACAAATGGTTTAATCCATAACATTTAATCAAATGGGAATGTATATGAAGAACCGGACAGAACCCTATACTGAAGCTCTTCTTCTAAGAGTGTAATGCTGACTTTGAATGCTATTGGCAAATTCATACTTCCCACTTCTGAAGTCGCGATTACGAGCGTGTCGCGTTCAAGTGCTTTATCGTCTGAAAGAACAGGAATCATGGAGGACACCAGGTTTATTCTTGCCTATTTATTGGGAAAATCTTATTAACACTAGAACCGCCAGGGGTTGTTGTACACCTAAAACCGCCAGCGGGTAAAATTTACCCATGCACATGATTACGGCTACAAAACGTATGATGTCACTGTATTATGCCAGTCTTCACGAAGTAATGTCTAGAGTCATGAATTTATTATTTTTAGTTATCAACTATGTTTTTGTCCTGTTGTTTTATGCTATTTTAAGCAGGCTAAACTAATCACTTTTTGGTGAATATATGCTGAACCAGCCTGCAATTACAACGAGAATTAGAAGGAAATAAATACATATTTGGATGGTGTAATATTATAATAAAACGTCATTAAATAACATATTAAGATAACCCATGTTATTTAAATCACTAAAAAACCCTAAATAGACGATAAAGAGCAATAATAATCCACCGCACTGCATAGGAGGTTTGATGCAATGACAGCACCGTTTCACCTAATTAATTATTAATTTGTTTAGTTATATCATTTGAATAAGAGAACACCACCAATAAACTGGGGGTAAATCATGAAAATGGTTTTATTCATTACATCATAGATCGGATTTTTTCAGGAAACGGGCAGACTTGAATAAACAGCAACCCAGTAGCAAACAATACACGATAAAAATTGTAAAACAAAAATGAATTAATTCAAAGTTTGAGCATTTACGAGTAGACTAAAACACGAGTGTTGTGTGACTGTTACAGTAAGCCGACACGTTGCTCAAATACAGCGCGAAAATAAAGGAATTATATTGGGGTAAATTTGACCTGCTGGCGGTTTTAGATATAAATGCCCGTTTTTAAATCTGGTTTTATCTAAACAATTTTTAACAACAGTGGATTGTAAATAACACAATTTTAGTAAATGACTGGGAGACTTTGATATTTTATTGTAAATCTGTTCATTTGAAAAATTTTACCCCGTAGTGGTTCTAGTGTTAAAGCCACAATTATATTAAACATCCCATTTATTGACAACCATATAAAGATTCACTGTGCTAATAGATAGGAATTTCGGTCAAATACAGGCTATTTTCACTGTGTATAAAACATACAATATGCTTCAAATTATTATACATATATGTAAATACGCACTACTTTAACTAAAGTTTATGGCACGCACAAATCTGGAATCAAAATTATCCCGAGCTTTCCAGTGGAAAATACAACTTGAGAGGACATTCATGTCCAATATTCAACTAGGAAACTTGTATTTATGATAATTACAATAGCATGTGAAGGCAGCATCAGGCTGCAATATTTGGGAGGAAAAAATTGACATTGTGATATTTTGTTTGTTTGTGATGTGTTTTGCGATATGGAAAAATCCAGGAAGTTTGACTTGAATAGCTCTTTTTGGAAAGAATGAATCATTCTAGAATGATTGCGGTGATTTTGTCAAGGAATGAATCTGCATAGAAAATTAATAAAGAGACGGAAACATAATTTTAACTATGATGACTTATTTTAAGTGTGAAATTCTTTTGGGTTTTCATACTCGAGTATAACCAACTTGAAAGAATGTTCACAGGCCACTTTTACACTGTTTTAGACAATTCCATATGACTATAGAATAATAATTATTATGATTTTATTGTGATTATTATTATATATTAAACAAAATAAGAAAAATATTGAAAATACTATTGTACTGTAAAAAAATGAGTAATACAATTTTTATTTTTATTAAAAAATTAGTGCTGGGGAAAAATTAATCGTGATTAAATCGCATCCAAAATAAAAGTTTGTGTTTACATAATATATGTGTGTGTACGGTGTATAATTATTATGTATGTATACATGTAAGAAAAATGTTATTTTGATAAAAAAAAAAAATTTATATATAAGAAATTATATATACATGCAAATATTTCTTAAATATATACATGCATGTGTGTTTATTTATATATACATAATTATACACAGTACACACATATATTATGTAAACACAAACTTTTATTTTGGATGCGATTAATCACGATTAATTTTTCCCCAGCACTATTAAAAATACAATTATAATATATGTACATGTGTTAATTTCTTCATTTTCAAATGGTTTACCATAAGGCTTTTATCTTAACAGAGCTGCTGGCAAATAAATAATAAAAAATAAAACTAAATGTGCTGCCGTTTGTACAGTGAAGGCGCCGTATGATCATTTACACGCTGAAATGAATCAAGCCCTTCTGAATCATGTGAGTAAATGATGCACATATTTACTTCATTAAATCACAGCCATATCACGATATCGATTTTATTTCGATATATCGTGCAGCCCTAATTAACAGTCCTTGCAAACACTGCCATTTGGTGCAAATGATGGAAATGCTTGTAAATAATCAAATCAGGAGTTGTGTCACTCTGATGCGCTGCACTAATTGAAAACGCGCCGGCAACGTTGGGAAGGCCACTGGAAAGGAAACTCGCTGACCTTTTCGAAACTTCACTGATATAACTCATATAAACAGAAGAGATGGAGTAACGTGCGACGGCAAAGGGATCGGGCCTCCAGAGCACGTGATTGGCTGAATGAGAGGAGACGACAGGAAGCTGGACAGGGGCGCTCCTCTGCTCCGAAAGCATTGCAAATGTCAAATGTAAATGTCAATTAAAAATTACAAGCAGCTCTGAAAGGTGGACTCTGAAGGGTCTGACATTTTTTTTTTGACATGCCAAAGTTTATCTGACAAGGCAGCGCACAGACATGACAGCGTGTGCCGTGTCACGTCTAAACACGCACACACGTGAGGATCATGCTGAAGACTGTGATGGAGCCGCTCAAGCGCACCGCATCAGATCAGATAAAGAAAGTGATTCTCATGAGCGGCCGAGAGGACAAAAGATGCTTTTAGGTTTATGTTTTCATTCAAATACAAGCACGTTCCCTTCATCACGTGCTTCAGGAGTGTTAGTCGCATTGTGTGGTTAAGCATGGACTTACTAGCAAGTCAACTTATTTTTAAGTTTTTATTTAAACAGTTCAGGTATTTGTGAAATCCCTCAGAGAAAATGTATTAATTATGACTGGATTATTACAAATTTTGGGGTATTTTCTACTGGCACACTAAAGCAAATTGTCTTTATGTGTCTGTGATGTATGAAATGTCTAAATAACATTTGCACAGCAAGATTATTAGTTCTGCATTTAATAATTACAATAATACAAAATGTACAGGTTTTGATAGTTACAGTTTAGTTTTGATTTAATGGACGGACGTCTGTTCTTCTTTTATTATAGTTCAGCTTTTAGGCCACGATAATCACGGTGAACATCTTTTTCATTCTTCGCTTGGGGATAAAAAGAAGTTTAAAATATATGTGATACACTGTTAGTGAACATCCCGACGCTGCCCACATTTAGATGAATATGTAAATATGTGCTGCACGCTTTCCTCTCAATAACAAAATAAACACGGAAAACATCAGTTTAGAAAGCATCAGCTCATAGTGATGTGGATATGTTTGCTTCAGCTCTGAGATTCAGGGTCCTATTTTACTGATCTGAGCTCATGGTCTGACGCTCACGGCGCAGAAGCTCTTAGGGCGTGTCTAAATCCACTTTTGCTAGTTTAACGACGGAAAAACGGTCGGCGCGCCGGCGCATGGTCCAAAAGGGTTGTCTCTCGTCTCTTAATGAGTCATGGGTGTGTTTTGGGCGTAAATAAACCAATCAGAGTCTCATCTCCCTTTCCCTTTAAAAGCCAATTGCGCTAGCACCATGAGCGGATTCACTATTTACATGGAGGAATATAGACACGCTCAACCTGACGGTTTAAATACATGTGTGTATCGCCACGATTGGTTAAATAAGTAGCCAATTTCATTCATCATTACTGCAAATAGGTCATTCTGAGACATGCCATGACTATCCATTATGACATGTAGGCATTTTTATCTTTATGTACACAATAATAATCTTTTACATTGTAATTCTTTTATTTTTAATATTTAAACGTGTGTGTGTGCTACTGCGCGTCCCTGTGTGTGTAATAAGCAGAGTGTGTGCGCATTGTGCACCGCCTATAGGCTCATATTACTAACACACCCTTTAAATAACACTAAATACTGCGCTATTGACTTTAGAGCAGGTTTGTGTTGGTCAATGGCGCAGTGGTTTTCAGTTCCTCACAATAGCAACGCTCCAACAATGCTCCTGAACACACACCTGGTTTAGACCAGACGCCCATGGGTGAACAGATGCGCCAGTGCATTTGATATTTAAACAACGTGGAGCTGGACGTGAACATGAGAACTGTGTCGGGCTGAAACTAGCAGAACACACTTGCGTCATGCCTGGCGTCACATTGCGCCGGGTGTGTGAAAGGGCCCAATGACTCATGTCATGTTTATTTATACAGCACTTTATACAATAGATCGCTTTAAAGCAGCTTTACAGTATTAAACATGACAAACAGTGTTTCTTTCAGCTTCAGTTTCTACTATAAAGCGTCTCTCCAGTGTGTTCATGTTTTTACTCACGTCTGACCTCGACCGACTGAACTGAAGAAATGAACCGGAGAAGATTCACACCTCAAAGAAGCCACACCCACCTGTTACATCATCACCACCGACCAATGGGAGTTCAGATGTGTTTACCAGCTGGAGAGAACTTTTCAAAAAGTTCATTTTGACGAGCTGTTTCGAACTTCGTTTTGGCCTGATTTTATTTAAAATGACGTCACACCAGTTCATTCTTCATCGTGATCTTTAGGAGTTATAAAGGATTCTTGATTTCCGCTAGTCTTTCAAAACGGCATTTATGTTTAATATTTGTGCTTTGTATGACTTTATCAGTTCATCAGTGTAAAATCATGTTTTCACCTTTAGTTTTAGTGTGTAACAACAGCTTTGCAGTGCAGTATGAAGATGATAGTGTATGTGTGTGTATTACTGTATTTTAATGAATCAGGATGTGTCCTGTGTCGTGCTCTGTGTGAAGTGAACATGTGGTCTGACCTGTTGCAGTAGCTCCAGAACTGCTCGTTCAGGTAAGCGTGATGGCTGTGGTCGTCTCCAAATGAAGCTTTGCTCTCAATCCAGTGAACGATATGACCATCAACAGCTGCGGAGGAACACAACACCTGTAACTGGCTGATCAAGAGCAGGTTAGCGAGCTAAGTTTACTATAAGCAGTGTTTAAACAGAAAGGGAGAGAGATTAGCAGGAAACTACAAGCCATTTTTAGTCTGCTTTGGTAAAATGCCAGATTATTTTCATGCAAAACTGATTTGATGGGACATCTGTGAACAAAAGACCAATTAAATTTACAATAAACAACATCAGCCAGATGCTTGTCATGCATTGGTTTTAAATGGTCTTCAAGTTTCTACTAATCAGTAAGTGAATAAAAAGCACACTTTTCTTATATGTGACCCTGGAGCTCAAAAGCAGTCATAATCTCACGGGTATATTTGTGGCAATAGCCAACAATACATTGTATGGGTCAAAATTATCCATTTTTCTTTTATGCCAAAAATCATTAGGATATTAAGATCATGTTCCATGAAGATATTTTGTGAATTTCCTACCATAAATATATCAAAAACGTATTATTAGTAGTAATATGCATTGCTAAGGACTTCATTTGGACAACTTTAAAGGAGATTTCCTCAATATTTAGATTTATTTGCACCCTCAGATTTTCAAATAGTTGCACCTCAGCCAAATATTATCCTATCCTAACAAACCATACATCAATGGAAAGATTATTAATTCAGCTTTATATGATGTATACATCTCAATTTCACAAAACTGACCCTTATGACTGGTTTTGTGGTCCAGGGTCAAATTTAGTATTTTTGTCTTGTTTCCAGTCTAAATATCAAAAAATTCTTAAATCAAAATGCATTTAAGTAAAAATGACACGACTTTCCTTGTCTTAAAACAAGCAAAACTATCTGGCAATAAGCTTGTTTCTGTCCCAAACAAACAAGATTATTTCTCTTACCCCATTGGCAGATAATTTTGCTTGTTTTAAGCAAAAACTCACTTCGTTTTGATTTTATTTTCCAGAAAACAAGAAAAATCGTATGTCATTTTTACTTCAATGTGTCAATTTTTAGATGTTTGGACTGGAAACAAGACAAAATACTAAAGAAAAGCAGTGAAACGATCATCAGATAAACAGAGCTCACCTATCGGCACCTCCAGAATGATGTCGGGGGTTTTGTCGTAGCCCTTGGCACGGAGCTGGTTCTCATCTGCATGGAAAAGACATTTCAAGACATTTATTTGTCATGTTTGAGTTCATTTTTCCATCTCTTTGACCCTCAGAACTGAACAGTCTGTTTTTTGGTGAGTGTCACGCAAACTGTGCACTTGTTGTGATGTTCAGTGTAGCCTTCAGTAAGAGCTCATTTCCACCAACACTGGTGTCTCAAATCCCAAATCTTTCTCGACTTTACCCAACAATTCAAACAAATGTGTTGCACTGACATGGAGTTCACTGCTGTAAAAAACAAAGCAAATGATTTGTACTTTACTTACAGCTTAACGCATTATTTTACCCATTACACATTAAAAAAAAAAAATCCTAAAATTGTGACACACAGGAAGTGACATTGCATTGTGGGAAGACAAGTATATAAACTGATTTCATTTTCTCAATATTTACCCACACTAACGGCAACACTTTATGATATGATTTCATGTTAACATTAGCATTAACATGAACTAACAATAAACAATACTTCTACCGCATTTATTAATTTTAGTTCATGTTAAATCACAACCTTTACTAATGCATTTTAAGATCAAAAGTTGCATCCATTATTTAATGAACTGCAAACTAACAGGAACATTTGTCTTAAACATCAACAAAGGTTAATAATGCTGTAATCATTAGTGTTAGCTCATTAACGCATTAACTAATGTTAACAAACGAGAAAGTGTTACTGCTAGCGTCCATTGCAAAAAAAAAAATGCAACTTCGCGTAAATCTGGCCTTTAAACTGTATTTAGTCAAGCCACAGATTTTAGTAACAGAGATACCAAAAATAAAATACAATAAAATAAATGACAAACTTCATAAAAATCAACAGAAAATAAAACAGCGGATTGAGTTTCAAGCCCTTTTTACACTCTACTCCATTTTTAAGCACATCATTGCACTGAACAGTGTTAAAAAAATCAATGTTGGACACTATTCATGGGAAATGTGGACGTCAGATTTAATTTCAATAATTAGTGTTTTAGAACTGGGAAGAGTGTTTTGCGTTATAAAAGTTAAAGTATGTCTTTCATAGTACATTAAGCTATTATTGCATTTATTTTGATTAAACTCATGATGCTACTCCTTTAAACGAGCAGCAAGCATCTGGTGAAGGCACATACATGACCTCGGTCACCGCAGACAAAGCAAAGTCATCTGAAGACCGGAAAGCCACGGATAGTGTCTGTTAAATGTTTGCTGGCACTGCACAAACGTCTCTTGCGTCTGCGGTGGTGATGGAGGGTGTGAGGTCGGGTGTGTTGTATCAGTGGGACGAGTGACCTCGGCCATTGTCCTTGAGTCCTGGTGAAACACCTGATTTCTCCATTAAATCACAGCGAGCGGGTCATTCGGCCTCTCCGCGTCCAGTCAAGCTGAACCGCTATAGGGCGAGAGGGGGCGTGAGGGGCGAGGGTCTGTTGACATGGTCACGGCGTGCAGATCATCTTTGTACATCACCTTTGATGAGAATTAATGAGCTGTCTCAGCCACGGCAGAGCTCACTTCCAATCCATTCATCAGGCCGCTGTGAACCTCCAGCCCAAACGCCCTGAGACGGGTCAGAACGCACTCATCTCACACCTGAATCTTTCCTGACCGCTGACGCTCCAGAAACACGTGACACCAGGAAGATCATTCAAGTACACTTGGGATACTGCTGCACTTCTTTAACAAAACGACAAGTCATAAAAAAAGTACTAAACTAAAAGACCCACTATATAAAAGACTGATCATTTTGTATATGCTTTTTATTTTTTTTAATACAGTAGTGGCCAAAAGTGATGTCCAGAAGGGAATATTTGCTTTTAACGACTCTACAAGCTCAATCAAACCCTTAAAATATGAGGTAAATATTTTATTTTTTAAATATGTTAAATATGAGGGAAGAACAAAACACTAAACTTGGTTACGGTATTTATCTGACAAAATTATTTGGCAAAAAAGGAAAACTACAGCTATAGGAAAAAGCAGTGACTACAAAATAATTATTAATATTAATAATTAATAACAAAATATTTCATTTATTATCTCTTGTTTTCGCATGTGTTCATAATTTCTTTGTATAACCGCCTGGCCAGAAATTGTCACACAATTCGTCATGTTTCATTGTGTTATCACAAATAAAACAATCGACTCCAAACACAACGACGCAGTTTGACTACAAAATCTTTGAATAATGGGTGAAGATGTCCATTTTTCCTAGGCCGAACATCACTTTTGGACATTACTGTACATGCATAAACATACACACACACACACACTGACTCACTCACTGACAGACACACACACGTATGCAAGTCTGAACAAATTAAATAAAAACAAACAAACAAAGTGTACAGAGGGTTACAGGTCTAAATTAAACTCAGCGGAGGCTAGTTAGTTTGGGATCAAATGCAGGAGGCTTACCTAGAAACGACAGGTTCCTCTCTCTGAGTTTGTCTCGTAGAATGTCTTCATGTTCCAGACCGATGGCACTATGGGAACATGGTTAAGGACGTACTGCAAACAAACTTCACAAAACCCCTAATTTATGGCAGTCGTGCGCTTTAATTTGTGTGCGCTCTTCTCATTTCTCATGGGGATTGCAGTGAAAATTTGGATGGTCAACTTTTACAAGCTCATTTCTAAATGTTACCTGTGCTCGGTTGCCATGGAAACACTTAGACAGCTGAGCAGGGTTGCTGTGGTTACAGAAAAAAAAAATGTGTGTTTTGTTGTAATATCAAGAGTGAGTGTATCAGAGACAAACCTCTCTGACCTAAACATCAACACAGACACGGCACAGATCTTTCTGCACAAAGCTCAACATCACAATGCCAGGGTGTTCTGAATGGTTGCCAGGGTATTGCAAGAGTGTTCTAAGTGGTTGTCAGGGTGTTGCTAGAGTATTCTGAGTGGTTGCCAGGGTGTTGCAAGAGTATTCTGAGTGATTGCCAGAATGTTGCTAGGGTGTTCATAGTGGTTGCCAGGGTGTTCATAGTGGTTGCCAGGGCTTACTAGGCTGTTCTGAGATGTCAGGGTGTTCTGAGTTGTTACCAGGATGTTGCTAGGGTGTTTTGATTGGTTGTCAGCGTGTTATGAATGGTTGCCAGGGTTATCTGTTCTGAGTGGTTGCCAGGGTGTTGCTAGAGTATTCTGAGTAGTTACCAGGGTGTTGCTATCAGTGGTTGCTAGAGTGTTCTGAGTGATTGCCAGGATGTTGCAAGAGTGCTCCGAGTTGTTGTCAGGATGTTGCTAGGATGGGCATAGTGGTTGCCAGGGTGTTCTGAGTGGTTGCCAGGGTGCTGCTAGAGTATTCTGAGTGGTTGCCAGGGTGTTGCCATCGATGGTTTCTAGAGTGTTCTGAGTGATTGCCAGGATGTTGCAAGAGTGTTCTGAGTTGTTGTCAGGATGTTGCTAGGATGTTCATAGGGGTTGCCAGGGTGTTCTGAGTGGTTGTCAGGGTGTTTGGAATGGTTTCCAGGGCTTTCTAGGATGTTCTGAGATGTCAGGGTGTTCTGAATCGTTGCCAGGGTATTGCAAGAGTGTTCTAAGTGGTTGTCAGGGTGTTGCTAGAGTATTCTGAGTGGTTGCCAGGGTGTTGCAAGAGTATTCTGAGTGATTGCCAGAATGTTGCTAGGGTGTTCATAGTGGTTCCCAGGGTGTTCATAGTGGTTGTCAGGGTGTTCGGAGTGGTTGCCAGGGCTTACTAGGCTGTTCTGAGATGTCAGGGTGTTCTGAGTTGTTACCAGGATGTTGCTAGGGTGTTTTGATTGGTTGTCAGCGTGTTATGAATGGTTGCCAGGGTTATCTGTTCTGAGTGGTTGTCAGAGTGTTCTAAGTGGTTGCCAGGGTGTTGCTAGAGTGTTCTGAGTGGTTGCCAGGGTGTTGCTAGAGTATTCTGAGTGGTTACCAGGGTGTTGCTATCAGTGGTTGCTAGAGTATTCTGAGTGGTCACAAGGGTGTTGCTATCAGTGGTTGCTAGAGTATTCTGAGTGGTTACCAAGGTGTTGCTATCAGTGGTTGCTAGAGTATTCTGAGTGGTCACCAGGGTGTTGCTATCAGTGGTTGCTAGAGTATTCTGAGTGGTTACCAGGGTGTTGCTATCAGTGGTTGCTAGAGTATTCTGAGTGATTGCCAGGATGTTGCAAGAGTGTTCCGAGTTGTTGTCAGGATGTTGCTAGGATGTTCATAGTGGTTGCCAGGGTGTTCTGAGTGGTTGTCATGGTGTTTGCAAGAGTTTTCTGAGTGGTTGCCAGGGTACTGCTAGAGTATTCTGAGTGGTTGCCAGGGTGTTGCTAGGATGTTCATAGGGGTTGCCAGGGTGTTCTGAGTGGTTCTCAGGGTGTTTGGAATGGTTTCCAGGGCTTTCTAGGCTGTTCTGAGATGTCAGGGTGTTCTGAGTTGTTGTCAGGGTGTTGCTAGGGTGTTTTGATTGGTTGTCAGAGTGTTATGAATGGTTGCCAGGGTGATCTGTTCTGAGTGGTTGCCAGGGTGCTGTAGATCAAAATACTCAACTACAAACTTACACTGGTATTCAGGGACAGGCATTAACGTGGTTTAGATCGTACCTATCAGAGCGTTACCATTTTGTCTATTTAAACGGGAAGAATCTAAGATAACGTCAGTGAATTATGGAGTGCCGCAAGAATCTGTGTTAGGCCCTCTGCTATTCTCTATATATATGCTGCCACTTGGTAATATTATAAGAAAACATGGAATTAGTTTCCGCTGTTATGCCGATGATACTCGGTTATATATTTCAGCACGACCAGATGAAATCTCTAAATTATCCAAGTTGACAGAGTGTGTTAAAGATATGAAATATTGGATGACCTGTCATTTTCTCCTATTAAATTCAGATAAGACTGAGGTATTACTTATTGGACCAAAAACTTGTACACACAATCTCTTAGAATACAATTTGCTTCTAGAAGGATGTACTGTTACTTCATCCGCTACAGTTAAAGACCTCGGTGTTATATTAGACAGCAACTTTTCTTTCGAAAATCATATTTCATGTGTTACAAAAACAGCCTTCTTCCACCTCAGAAACATCACTACACTACGGAACATGCTTTCTGTTTCTGATGCAGAAGAGTTAGTTCATGCATTCAAATCTGTGAAAGACAACAGTAGCATATAAAACATCAAACAATAAACTGACGGACAGTTGTGTCTGAAGTGCGTAACACAGGCTGTTCATGGTTTGATGGGCGTCTGTGCGTCATGAGTCACGGGGCGGTTCAGTGGGGCGATGCGATGAACCCGCGCAGATGCAGAGAGTGAATGAATGCTGACGTGTGAAAAGAGCTGGAGAGAGAGAGGGCGGGGAGATGGGGATGAGCGACCGTGGACAGACAAACACTGTGACCCTTCACCCCTGACTACACACACACACACACACACAGATTGATAAGAAGCATATGTGATCTACAAGAGCACAAACCTCAACTCAGCGTCTCGGTTTCAAAACTTACTGAGCATTTGAAGGCATCACAAGCCTCATTCAGATCGGAGCAGTTTTCTAAACGACGTCTGGATCACAAACCTCATCACTGATTCCGATGGGAGTCACATCTCCGTGCTCATTAGAGAGATGGAAGTGTGTGTTTTTAGAAATAGGTGTAACAGAAGGCCATGGGCTTTGGTTGCATGCATCACATATGACTTTTAATGAAATATTTCATTTTATTTTAAAATAAAAATCTTATTGAAAAACTACAATAGTCATTTTTATTTGAGCTTTTATTATAGTTTAATATTTTAAATTATTTTATATTCTTTTTATATATTAAGTTATGATGTTCATTTTAGTTAAATTTTTAGTATTTCTGCACTTTTTTTTAAATATTGCTATTTAGGTTTAATTTTTTTTATTTTAGTTTTTATTTCTAGCTAATAATTTTAGTGCTTGAACTTTAAATTATTTCAGTTTATTTTCAAGGCAACATTATTAATTATCGTTTAAAGTTTTTCAAGTAATATTTACATTTTATCTTCTTTCAGCTTCATTTCAATTAATGGAAATGTTTTAATAGTTTTGCGTCACAACTAATTTCATTAACGCTTAAACAGAAATTTTGTAACCAACTAGTCGACTAGTCTAACAAACCCCCAGAACACAGTAAAAACAGCCTGTAATAATTACAGTGTAACAAAAGACAGTTGCGTTCGGACAGGACTAGATTTCTCAGACGATCGTCGAGTTAGCCAAAAATCACAGACTTGGCAGATTCGGTAAGGATTAAATTCACAAAGTACATCTGTGAAACATGACTTTAACATCCAGTGAGAACTACGACAGACTTGAGTGTCATGAAATCTGATTGACCAAATGGTAAATAATCAACAAAATGAAAAAGTGCTGAAATCATCTGGATTCAGTCAAATTTGCTGAATAGAAAGTGTTGGAAGTGAAATAAATGTAACCTCCTCAAGCGTAACTTTTATGTCAGGTGAAGCTCGGCACATCTCATCTCTGTGAATAGCTCCTCGTCAATTTCAGGCTTAAAGTTTTATGGGAAGGATACTGTTTGATGCAGTCGACCAGCGGTCCATAACAGCAGTCATTTACTGTGCACTGAAAAGAGGGAAGAAATATTACAGTCAGGAAGGGACGGCCCCTCAACATCCATTACAAACACCCATCATGCACTGCAGCGCCAACACACCTCACCTTATTCAGATTCACACGAGAACATCGGAGTTAACAATTTACTGTTAACAAATCTAAGAAAGAAAGAAAGAACAGAGAGAGAGAGAGAGAGAGACACAGAGAGAGAGAGAGAGAGAGACAGAGAGACACACAGAGAGAGAGAGACAGAGAGAGAGAGAGAGAGAGAGAGAGAGACAGAGAGAGAGAGAGAGAGAGACAGACAGAGAGAGAGAGAGAGAGAGAGAGAGAGAGAGAGAGAGAGAGACAGAGAGAGAGAGAGAGAGAGAGAGAGACACAGAGAGAGAGAGAGAGACAGACAGAGAGAGAGAGAGAGACACAGAGAGAGAGAGAGAGACAGACAGAGAGAGAGAGAGAGAGAGAGAGAGAGAGAGAGAGAGAGAGAGAGATAGATAGATAGATAGATAGAGATATATCCATCCATCCATCCATCCATCCATAGATCCATCCAGATCCATCCATAGACCCATCCATCTATCCATCCATCCATAGATCCATCCATAGATCCATCCATAGATCCATCCATAGATCCATCCATCCATCCATAGATCCATTCATCCATCCATCCATCCATCCATCCATCCATCCATCCATAGATTCATCCACAGATCCATCCACAGATCCGTCCATCCATCCATAGATCCATAGATCCATCCATCCATCCATCCATCCATCCATCCATAGATCCATCCATCCACCCATCCATCCATCCATCCATAGATCCATCCATCCATCCATCCATCCATAGATCCATCCATAGATCCATCCATAGATCCATCCATCCATAGATCCATCCATCCATCCATCCATCCATCCATCCATCCATAGATCCATCCATAGATCCATCCACAGATCCATCCATCCATCTATCCATCCATCCATAGATCCATCCATAGATCCATCCATCCACAGATCCATCCATCCATAGATCCATCCATAGATCCATCCATCCATAGATCCATCCATCCATCCATAGATCTATCCATCCATCCATCCATCCATAGATCCATCCATCCATCCATCCATAGATCCATCCACAGATCCATCCATAGATCCATCCACAGATCCATCCACAGATCCATCCATCCATCCATCCATAGATCCATCCATCCATAGATCCATCCATCCATAGATCCATCCATCCATAGATCCATCCATCCATCCATAGATCCATCCATCCATCCATAGATCCATCCATCCATAAGCAGCGCCGCCTATCAGCAGGTATAGGACCCACCTGGTACTCGATACTACAGGTACTGCAGAAAGACTTTTAAAATGCAAGTATCGACTTGGTACTGAAGTATTGGTACTGTTGTACACTAGTAAAGAGCAACATAAACATTCTGCTAAACATCTTAGTTTGTTTTCAATAGAAGAAACTGAGAAACAGATGATGTTTGTTGACTGGTACCTGCTCGACATGCTTGGCTAACAGCAGGTCAGGAATCAGATACGGCTCGCGCAGCATGTGGTTGAGGATGTGTCTGGATGCTGCCGATGGAGAGAGAAACACGTGCATTAGACATTTCCAGATGAAAGGCCAGAGTTCAGTTGAATTTGAGCAGGAATCCCCATCCCATTATTAATCTCCTACACCTGTAGTAGTAATATGGGCACACAGAGGTTTGGTGTGGATGAGCTGCGTTATATAGGATGAAAATTTACTCCATTCATGCTGCACTAACATTATAAATCAGCCCACGAGCCCCTGGATTGATTCCCTATTACTCCAACACAGAATCATATTCAGATTTAATGGATTGAATCATTGTGTGTCATTCTAATGATATATCCATATGAGAGTAACACTGCCGCTCAAGAGTCGATCAAACACTGGCCAGTGCATGATGGGAAATATTGGTCAGCTCAGACAGATGATGTGAAACAAATGATACTTCAAAGGGTGATAATCAAGTAGCATTTCATTTTATTCCCTGAAGTCAACTTATACTATAATTAACGTAAGGTTTGTGCATAATAAACAGTCATTTTGTTTTTCATGACCATTTTTGTGGCTTTAAGACCTTGACAAACCTCTACATCTCCAAACAGAGATGGAGTCAAGAGCAGACCTAGAACAGACCATTCGCAGTGATTCCATAGAAGAACCAGTTTTGGTTCCCAGTTCTTAAAAAAAAAAAAAAAAAAAAAAAAAAAGCATTTTAATAACATAACCTAAAGAACCTTTTATCCAATAAAAAGTATAGGTTCTTCATGGAACCAAAGATGCCAATAAGGAAGCTGCATTTTTAAGAATGTTTAAGGCCATATTTAAAAGTGAGGTGTCAATTCTTTTTCTGTTAGCATAACCAAACAAGATTGCAGAAATACTCTGTTTTCAGACAGGTTCGCCAAACACACAATGGCATCTAAAGACCCCCTTATAGATTTACTATAGATGCAAATAAAGTGTATTCTAGTAGCTGTTTTCTCAGAGTCTGAAATTCTGTCATTAATTCCTCACCCTCATGTCGGAAAAGTAGGAAAAACATCGTTCAAATAGTCCATGTGACTCCAGTGGTTCAACCTTAAATTTATGAAGTGACAAGAATACTTTTTGTGCGCAAAAAAAACTAACCAAAATAACGACTTTATTATTCAACAATCTCTTCTCTTTCGTGTCACTCTCCTTCACGATTCACGTACGCATGTGGTGCTCAGCCAATAGTGAGCCGGCGTTCTGCCATAGAACCTGGAAGCGCTGCACTGTGTGAATAGCCCAACAACGTGAATAGACAATGTTGAATAAAGTCGTTATTTTTGTGTTTTTTTTACAAAAAGTATCCTTGTCGCTTCATAACATTAATGTTGAACCACTGGAGTCACATGGACTATTATAACGATGTCTTTCCTTTCTGGACCTTGAAAGTGTTTAAATAGCTGTCTATGGAGGGTCAGAGAGCTCTCGGATTTCATCAGAAATATCTTCATTTGTGTTCTGAAGATGAACGAAGGTCTTACGGGTTTGGAACGACATGAGGGAGAGGAATTAATGACAGAATTTTCATTTTTGGGTGAACTAACCCTTTAACGTGCAATGGTCTTAAAGTAGTAGTAGTAGTAGTAGTAGTAGTAGTAGTAGTAGTAGTAGTAAACTAGTGCAAAGTAGTATAGACCTACTTGAGATTGAAACCACAAGATCAAGACTTCAATCTAGGTCTGCAACAACTAGTCGATAAAATCGATAATGAAAATTCTCATTATCGATTAGTCGGGTCTGCCCTCTGTACGCAAACCTTCCACCAGTCACGCCAAATGACAGCTCTGAATAACGCATTTCTATGGACAAAATGTGCATCTAGAAATAGTGGAAATAGTGGAAACAGAGTGAGCTGATGCTGGAAAAGTACATGATCCAAGTGCCCAAAACATGAGGATTATTTATTTTAAGCTTCAAGCGAATGCATTAGCGTTTCACATACCCTTTGACATATGCGTGTGCGTCTGCGTCCTCAGCGCAAAACGTTCATTCTACAGATTATATCCACTGATCTATATAGAGAACAGTAGTTATATCCTCATCTGTAAATGCTACTAATTCACACGAGTATTTCTATTTTGCATGAAAGCGGTCCTGACAGTCTGTGTTAAACTTCAAACTTCACTGAACGAGCGCCGGCACGCGTGCGCGTCAAACACACAGGACGCAGTAGAGGGAGAATATTCAGCGCAAAAAACATTCATTTAGCTGAAATATCTGCTGTTTTACGCTAAATTTAGTTTTAAAAGTCAACATGTCAAGAATTTTATGAGAGTAGTGACTGTAAAGGGATAACAGCGTGTAACTGAATATAAATGTAAGACATTTCTACAGGATAAAGAAATGACAGTAACAGGTACTGTGTCCATAGAGAGAGTGTGTGTGTTCCTGCAGAACATTCCTTTTATCTGCTAACACTGATTTGAGTTTGTGTTTTTCTTAAATATCATTTTAGTGTAGGGATTTAAACTCCTTTTGCTTAGTAACTTTTTTTTTGCACATAATGTATAGCACACACATACCCTTACGGAAATTAACCATGTTTTTATTATAATAAAACTATGTTTTTGCCGTATTGGTTACCATTTGTATAACCACACAAATACCATATAGTTAAACTATGGATTTGAAGCAAAACGATGGTTAATTTGTGGTTACCATTGAATAACTACAATAACCCAGTTATTTATTTATTATTATTATTTTTGTTTGTAAAACCATGGTTAACTTATGTAATGGTAGATATATTCACTATGTGTGTTTTCATAGCACTCAGCTGACATGTTTGTTTGAAGGACAGCATTGGACAGGATGTGGAATAGTGTGTTTTGTCAAAATAAAAAAAATTGGCTTTTTATCCGATTAATCGAAAAAATAATCAGCCAACTAATCGATTATCAAAATAATCGTTAGTTGCAGCCCTACTTCAATCCAATGGAACCGATCCCTAAAGTTGTGGTCACATTTACTGGTGCTCTGTGAAATTGTGCAAGCGAAATCCAGTCAGGAGCGCTCACGATTGGGAGTTTCACGTGAAGGAAAAAGTTCCCCTCGCAGATGACTAACAGAAATCTGACTGGTTTTAACGTGACTTCTATGCGAGCAGTGCTTCATACATTTCTAAGCTGGATGTGGATCGACTGAAATTTCGCTAATGCGACCGCACCTTTCCAACTCTGCTCATTACACACCCCTGTCATCGGCATACAGCTGCACACAAACACAATCCTCCCTCATTGGCTGCATGTCAGAGGTTTTCTCTCTCAGCGGCGCAACATCAAAACCCTGCCGGAGAAGAACAAACGGTAGCTGTTATCTTTTTCATCCCCCTGCTGAAGGAGGACGCGAGGAAGAGAGAACAAAGCCAAGTCAGCAGTCCTCTGCACCGGTGGCGGCGCCTTGTTTTTCAGCTCATTTTTCTCCGAGATTGCTACCTTCACACGCAGATCCATACGGCGCTCCGGCGCTCCGCTCGGCAATGAAGAGAGCTATATTTCCCCTTGAGTTAGGACACCTCATGACAAATGATAATGGATAATCAATAAAGCGGGAAATATGAGGCCGCAAACTTTATGAAGCTGGGAGACATATTACTCCCCAACAACACTCGTTTCCCTTAACAAAGTCACTACGCCGCTGCGCCTAATAATCTGAGGGAAAATCAAAGAAGCCGCAACCACATCAGCAATATTGGCAACTTATTCCACTTTAATGGCATTTTGATTGATTTTTTCCTCTTAATGGTACTTTTATAGATTTGATGCTGGTCCTGCAAAACAGCAGTGTGTAATAGAGCTCCCCGAAGGCAAGCAGCAGCCATTAAAGGCCTTGTCTTACCAGGCCTCGTAATTGGAGGTTGACCACCATCGCATTTCACACATCACACAACACCACCTGCTTCAAATGGCCGGTCTGTCCGTCCATCCGTTCGTCCATTTTCTGAGCGATGGGGTTAAGAATAATCGTAAAAATAGGGTGACCTTGCGGCTGACATTGTGGGGTTTCAGCCAAGCATTGACCTGATGAAAATGGAGGCCAGAGAGCTAATAAATCAGGCCACTTTTAAAATGAGTTTACTCTAACGCTCATTCATCACGGCCCGTAATGCCATTTGCAGCAGCGGATCCGCAGCGTGCAAACGGCGCAGTAAATAACAACAGAGGCGAAGATCTGCGCGCCGCAGCAGCCTCTGGCATCAGCATACATTTATTAAAGACGCCTCCGCAACACAACACTGTAAACACACCGCGAATTTAATGTAATTGTCCCGTGTCGACATAAATTCCGACTGAGGCGTCCTTATCAGAGGAGGGAAATATTAAAGAGGAAAGACGCCCCTCCGCCGGGAGTTGTTCGGGAGCAGGGAAGCACTGTTTACCAAAAACACAGCCACCTTTAACAACCTCTGATGAGATGATGAATGGGGCGGCGGAAAGCCACGCAACCTCCGCTCGGGATGAGAAAGCCATTATCAGACTCCAAAAAAGCGGACAGAAGCTCATCGATCGTCGTAAAAAAATAACGGATGACAATCGTTATCGGGCCTGGCACTGATGAGCTCCACAGTTTGTTTATTAATTAAAAATCCTGCTTCTTATGGTTATAATCAAGACGCCCCCTCCTCACCAACGCCGTCGTACATCAAACTTCATGATGCGCGCGAGAGACGCTCGCTGATAATGCGCCCCTGCTAAAGCTGATTTTCCATGATGAATCTGGGAGCATATAAATTGGCTAATATCTAAAAACATTTACAGATACTAGAGGAATTGACTACTTGCGGGCCGTGATGGATGAGGCTGTTAGACGCCAGAGGACAGCTCTGCAAATCTCTGCGGCTGCCTAAAGCCCTCATTTGATTTTCATATTTACTTCTTTAAACCCATCCTCCTCTCCTCGGCACACAGAGAAAACAAGAGCAGCGCCTCTGCTGTGTTTTTATTTCCTCCGCCTCTGCTGCGCTCATGAGCGGTGATGGTGCTCCCAGCAGGGTTAGTGGGGCAGAACTGATCTGCCTCGGTCTGATTGCGTCTGATAGCAGGGCTGCAGCTCGGCCCTTCTCAGAGCTCTGCAACTCCCTGCTCCACGCTAGTAATTAGTATACTTGTCAAGGCAACTGCTTACCTCACCCGCCTCCTACAGCTGCTAATGAAGAGCCTGGATCCCAGTATTCAAAGGCTAGACTCATGCGCCCGATGCACTTACCTTCACAAGTGCCTTTACTAACAATTAATCATTTGATTCAATGCACTTACATGTTTTTTGCACATACATGTTTTTACATTATACTTATACTTAAAAAAAAAAAAATGTAATTAATACTAAACATACCCGTATCCTATTTGGTAACAGGTGTGACCAAATAGGGTCATTAAACTGTAAAAGACTGTAAAAACGCTAGATCCCTTAACTTTATACGCAGTGGAAAAACTGTAATAGACCTAACAGGACAATTTAAATCATTTTACCATAAAATACAACATTTAAAAAACATAATCTGTTCCCACAAATCCCTGCATAAGATGGAATTGTGTGGTATTTTGTTTAAAACAATTGTTTCTTGTTAGTTTTTATTAATTATGTATATTTGGGTTTTATGTTACATCTTTTAATTGACTTTTGTCAATTTTCGACTTATGTCAATTTCAAATTAGTACTGTCTTAATTTTGCCTTTTGTCAATTTCAACTTATGACAATTCTGACTTCAAAACCATCATTGATTTTGACAAATTGAATTCATTTCATAATTGATTAATTTTACAACATTAACACTTATTTTCCCGCTTAAAAACACAAAGCTTTTTTTTTTTTTAAACAATCTGTATTGTATAAAGCACTGTATAAATGAAGCTGACATGACTATTAGATTAAATAATGTCAAATAAAGAAATAATTTTCCTACTCTCAATCCATTCAAAGATAAAGCTTCTAAAACCGTTTTCACAGTTTTCATTGTACTCATATTTAAAAAATGCCTGCATGTAATTACAGCTGTAAATAATGTCTGTAATCACATCAGTGCTGAGCCCTTAACCCACCCTTAAACCTGTACTAAACATACCCGTATCCACCTCAAAAAGTGTTTTCAATACAACAGGTGTGACCAAATAGGGTCATTAAACTGTAAAAGACTGTAAAAATGCTACATCCCTTAACTTTATACGCAGTGGAAAAACTGTAATTTTGGAATTTTGTTTAAACAATTGTTTCTTGTTAGTTTTTATTAATTACTGTACGTACATTTGGGTTTTATGTTACATCTTCTGTTGTTTAATTGATGTTTATTGCATTATTACCATGATGGTGTTCTGTATTTGTGTGACACTATGTGCAACTTCTACTTTAGTATTTACCTTAGCTTGTGGAGAAGCTACTAGTGATTAACTTTGATTTTGAATCATTTGTCTGTTTCACCGCCTCTTTAAGTTCAGGCCCGCAAAACCTAAAATATTGCTAACGCACCATAGATTTGTACACAGAGTGTACGGATGAGCATTATGACCCGAGAAGTCGGAAACGATGATTGTGTGAGTTATATACATATTTATTTTTTCTGATTGGTTATGGCAGCATTTTGGTCTGTAGCTTGAGTTCTGATTGGTTAGTGCCATCCAGATAAAAAAACTAAAGTCAAACTATGGCTTTGAAAGCAAATCACTTTGACATTGAAAATAAAGTTGTCTTTGTCTGCCCGTGTTTTTGCACGTTGTTACGAGAAGAGAGCATCCACAATGGGAGTTACAGACCAGTTCACTTGTGCAGATGTGGGATGTAATATGTTTTTGCTGTCTAAATAATCTCATATAGGGTGTGTTTGGTTAATTAACCCATTAGTAAAACGCTTTAGCTCATTTTGTCTTCAGCTTCAGCAATGTTCAACATTATTGATTATGATTGGGTTATTTTAAACAATGACATTCCTGCTTCTTTTTCAAACACTTTGATGCATTATTAAAAGTGCCCCTATTATGGTTTTTCAAATATTCCCTTTCATGCAGTGTGTAATACAGCTGTTTGTGAATTTAAGCATTCTGCAAAGTTGTAAACTTGAAAGTGCACGATAAATAAAAAGATTGTCTCCCAAAAGAAAGTTTCATCAGTCATTCACGTTAGTGCTCGGCTAACGTATGCGCTGTTATTGATACAGTTCCCGCATGTGCACCGCAATAAATGAGAAATATACAAAAGGGTTTGTTGATGTATGTACACTTGCTAATGCTGATGGTGAGGAATTACAGCTGCAACATTTCATAATGTACCTCAAACTGAGTAGCATCACAGAGAAACGTCCTGCTCAAGTCGTCCTTAAGATGGAGTTTCGGGTTGAATAACTAGTTCTTCCCATGTTTCATCATCAGGCTCGCGTTGGGATTGATATGGTAAAATCAACGTCATTGTTACTGACTTTACAGAGTGTACAATCACTGAGCTTTAGGAAGCCTCCGGAGCTGAAGTTCAGTTATGGTAATGGACGTTAGCTTCTGAAATATGCACTGTACACGGTAGACCAATCACAACAGGCTGGGCCATCTGACCAATCACAACAGACTGGGCCATCTGACCAATCAGAGCAGAGTAGACCAATCACAACAGACTGGGCCATCTGATCAATCACAACAGACTGGGCCATCTGACCAATCAGAGCAGAGTAGACCAATCACAACAGACTGGGCAATCTGACCAATCAGAGCAGAGTAGACCAATCACAACAGACTGGGCCATCTGATCAATCACAACAGACTGGGCCATCTGATCAATCACAACAGACTGAGCCATCTGACCAATCAGAGCAGAGTGGGCCAATCACAACAGACTGAGCCATCTGACCAATCAGAGCAGAGAAGACCAATCACAACAGACTGCGCCATCTGACCAATCAGAGCAGAGTAGACCAATCACAACAGACTGGGCCGTCTGACCAATCAGAGCAGAGTAGACCAATCACAACAGACTGGGCCATCTGACCAATCAGAGCAGAATAGACCAATCACAACAGACTGGGCCGTCTGACCAATCAGAGCAGAGCAGACCAATCACAACAGACTGGGCCGTCTGACCAATCAGAGCAGAGTAGACCAATCACAACAGACTGAGCCATCTGACCAATCACAACAGACTGAGCCATCTGACCAATCACAACAGACTGGGCCATCTGACCAATCAGAGCAGAGAAGACCAATCACAACAGACTGGGCCATCTGGCCAATCAGAGCAGAGTAGACCAATCACAACAGACTGGGCCATCTGGCCAATCAGAGCAGAGTAGACCAATCACAAAAGACTGGGCCATCTGACCAATCAGAGCAGAGTAGACCAATCACAACAGACTGGGCCATATGACCAATCAGAGCAGAGTAGACCAATCACAACAGACTGGGCCATCTGGCCAATCAGAGTAGAGTAGACCAATCACAACAGACTGGGTCATCTGACCAATCAGAGCAGAGTATACCAATCACAACAGACTGGGCCACCTGACCAATCAGAGCAGAGTAGACCAATCACAACAGACTGGGCCATCTGACCAATCAGAGCAGAGTAGACCAATCACAACAGACTGGGCCATCTGACCAATCAGAGCAGAGTAGAACAATCACAACAGACTGGGCCGTCTGACCAATCAGAGCAGAGTAGACCAATCACAACAGACTGGGCCATCTGACCAATCAGAGCAGAGTAGACCAATCACAACAGACTGGGCCATCCGGCCAATCAGAGCAGAGTAGACCAATCACAACAGACTGGGCCATCTGACCAATCAGAGCAGAGTAGACCAATCACAACAGACTGGGCCATCTGACCAATCAGAGCAGAGTAGAACAATCACAACAGACTGGGCCGTCTGACCAATCAGAGCAGAGTAGACCAATCACAACAGACTGGGCCATCTGACCAATCAGAGCAGAGTAGACCAATCACAACAGACTGGGCCATCTGACCAATCAGAGCAGAGTAGACCAATCACAACAGACTGGGCCACCTGACCAATCAGAGCAGAGTAGAACAATCACAACAGACTGGGCCGTCTGACCAATCAGAGCAGAGTAGACCAATCACAACAGACTGGGCCATCTGACCAATCAGAGCAGAGTAGACCAATCACAACAGACTGGGCCATCTGACCAATCAGAGCAGAGTAGAACAATCACAACAGACTGGGCCGTCTGACCAATCAGAGCAGAGTAGACCAATCACAACAGACTGGGCCATCTGACCAATCAGAGCAGAGTAGACCAATCACAACAGACTGGGCCATCCGGCCAATCAGAGCAGAGTAGACCAATCACAACAGACTGGGCCATCTGACCAATCAGAGCAGAGTAGACCAATCACAACAGACTGGGCCATCTGACCAATCAGAGCAGAGTAGAACAATCACAACAGACTGGGCCGTCTGACCAATCAGAGCAGAGTAGACCAATCACAACAGACTGGGCCATCTGACCAATCAGAGCAGAGTAGACCAATCACAACAGACTGGGTCATCTGACCAATCAGAGCAGAGTAGACCAATCACAACAGACTGGGCCATCTGACCAATCAGAGCAGAGTAGAACAATCACAACAGACTGGGCCGTCTGACCAATCAGAGCAGAGTAGACCAATCACAACAGACTGGGCCATCTGACCAATCAGAGCAGAGTAGACCAATCACAACAGACTGGGTCATCTGACCAATCAGATGTTGTATCTTCTGTTGTAAAAGACTCGAAAAACAAAATTAGGAGCCTTTAAAATAGAATAATAGGGGCACTTTAATAATAACTAGCAGTGTTGTTTTTCTCTTATTATTTTTATCAACAGTATGGTTTAATTATGTTAATGTGAAATCCAAAACAGGGGCTGGTCAACGGTCAACTCATCTAATATCACGTTACATGGAGAAATGGAAAAACACATGCTTACTTTAAAAAGATGCAGTTAAAATGCTTCTGTCCACAGTCGCTCTTCAGTATATCAGCATTACTCACTGGATGCTCAGGCACAAATGCTTTTAATGAAATTAAAGATAAAGTGAAACGAGGCAGAATTTAACCATCATCTCATTTAGACATCTCATTTTTACTCCCAGACAGATTCACAGCATTTGATGTGCTTTCGAGTAAAGTCGAGCCTTCAGAAGATCCCCTCTCGTCTGGAGAAGACGAAGCATTACAGATGTTGATATCATATTTGATATGTGCTGAAAATGCCTGAACGTATTGATTTATTTACATGCGCATCCACCCGGCCCGCGCCACTGGAACGGTCTGGGAAAACACCGACACAACACTCGCTGGAGAAAAGACTTCAGAAACAATTTCAAACTCTCTATTGATCCTGCTGAAGTGAGTGGATATATATTCAGCGTCCCAAAGGCACAATTTCTGTGTCTCTTAAATGCAAACAGGGAAGAAAGGAATGAAAAAAAATAAAAGATGGTGGTGCGCGAAGGCAAGGCGCTCGCCGGCTGAGAGGCCGCGTCTGGTGTATATGAGGCTATTGATCCGTGCACTGCGCTGGAAACACGGGAGAGAGCAGGTGGGGAATGATGGATGCGCTCGCCGACAGCACTGGACAAACCTGTGAGCTAATGGCCACCAAAGACAATTATCCAGGCATTGTTTCGTCAAAGCAACACATTACAGAAGTCTAATATTCACACAGGGAGATTCAGTAATTGAACCGTGGAGCACATGTGTGCAGAAGTTCATTGGACGAGAAGACGGCGCGTCAAAATAGACGTCACTTTCATTTGAATCTGAGCTGGGCTCGTGCTGCTACGGAGGACGGAAAGAAAAAAGGACAACCATCAGGAAGATTATCCAGAGAACACACTTCTCATACTGTAAAATTTAACCAAAAACACTTTGTCCTTTAATGATATGTATATATAGAGAATTCAATTTCTAAACACCTCACAGTGCATCATCACACACTGTAAACCTCCAACAAAACATTGTCCCACTTCATTAGGTATTACAACCTTTTTTATTAATTTGAATGTGTCTGATAAGTTATGGACAACTAGGTTTGTTATAGTGAACTAAAACTACAACCATAAAAAAATATATATTTTCATTACTTGCAATAAAATAAACATTAACTAAATTAAAATATAAAAATAATAAAATTAAGCCAAAAAGGTCCAAAAGGGTTGTCTCTCGTCTCTTAATGAGTCATGGGTGTGTTTTGGGCGTAAATAAACCAATCAGAGTCTCATCTCCCTTTCCCTTTAAAAGCCAGTTGCGCTCGCGCCATGAGCGGATTCACTATTTACATGGAGGAATATAGACACCCTCGACCTGACAGTTTAAATACATGTGTGTATCGCCACGATTGGTTAAATAATTAGCCAATTTCATTCATCATTACTGCAAATAGGTCATTCTGAGACATGCCATGACTATCCATTATGACATGTAGGCATTTTTATCTTTATGTACACAATAATAATCTTTTACATTGTAATCCTTTTATTTTTAATATTTAAAAATGTGTGTGTGTAATAAGCAGAGTGTGTGCGCCTTGTGCTCCGCCTATAGGCTCATATTACTAACACACCCTTTAAATAACACTATAAATACTGCACTATTGACTTTAGAGCAGGTGTGTGTTGGTCAATGGCGCAGTGGTTTTCAGTTCCTCACAATAGCAACGCTCCAACAATGCTCCTGAACACACACCTGGTTTAGACCAGACGCCCATGGGTGAACAGATGCGCCAGTGCGTTTGATATTTAAACAACGTGGAGCTGGACGTGAACATGAGAACTGCGTCGGGCTGAAACTAGCAGAAAACACTTGCCGCATTGTGCCGGGTGTGTGAAAGGCACAAAGTGTTACTGAATTGTGCATTATTGATCATGAAAATATGTCTCCAGTTCTGCTTTTGAGTGATTAACATGCCTGACAAGACTAAGAAATGTTACATTCATAATCATGCTTTTTTATTTGCTCCGATCTGTCATGTAACTGGGTTGAAGACTGTATAACAGCTTCCATATTTGTTGTCTGAATCAACAGCAGTTCATTCGTTTGACTGGATGATCCACTCCAGATTAATGAGGTTTCACATGAACAGAAACTAAAACTTTTACAGCCTGAAGTACTTCAAGCGAAATCGAAGAACGAACTGATTTGACGTCATTTCGAACAAAATCAGACCAATGATGCGGCTTTATACACCTTTATACTCCCATTGGTCCGTGGGAATCACGTAATAGGCAGTGCGCTGAGGCTCCGCCTTCTTTCACATGGAAATCTTTTCCGGTTCATTTCTTCTGTTCAGTCCGTCGAGGTCAGACGTCCACGAGTAAAAACACAAATCTATCTATTGATTAACAATGCCGTATTTCCTGCAAATCATTAAAATGCAAAAATCACATTCACACTTTATATTAGGTGTCTATGTAACTACGGAGTACTTACATCAATAATAATTGTTCGGTTCAATGTGTTGTGTTGATGTATTGTGAATGCTGGATACGGGTGAGGTTAGGACGGGTTTGGTGGTACGGGTCGGTTTAAGGGTGGGTTAAGTGGTAGGAGTAGGGTCAATTATACATGTCATCACAGATATTAATTACAGCTCTAATTACATGCAGGTATTTCTTTTCAATACAAATACACAGTAATTACACACACTTAAAATAAAGTGGGGCCAAAAGCTCATACTTCAGAGGGACTGAAATATTAGTACTATTTTTCTATTTACAATGTTTTCATGATTTGAGCTTCATTCGGACGGTCTGTGTCTGCCGAAGCACCTCTAGTGGTCAGTGAAGTCTTCTGGAGGTGGTGTTGATTTATAATCAGAAGAGCGTTGTGTGCGGGAGGTCTGCGGGCTTCAGCATCGCCTGGTTCTACACACCGCAGGAGCGTTTTGACAAGCACTGGATAACAGCGCTCCAAAGTAATCACACGCTTGACTTTGACATACGACTGCATGCATGCACTGGAATCTCTCTCTTGATTAAATCCACGACACGTGCCTGTGACGCGCTGCGATTCTGAACGTGTGTGTGTGTGTGGAGAGGAAGATGGCGGACGCTGTGTGAGTCTGTATGCGCTGCACTGAACGTCAAAGGCCAAGCGTCGCCATCTTCAGCTCAAATACTGTGGTAAAAATACACACTGAGCGCAGAAACTACTGTATCTGTCAGCATTCGCTTCTTTATGCTGCTGATGACAGATCTCACGAAGCATTTAGAGACAAAACAGTCCAGATTTAGTATTATGACCATCAACAGTTACCAGCCATAAAATAATTATCACATTGATATTGGCTAAAATGTCTGTTCTCCACAATTACACCCGACACTGATACTGCACATCAAAAAAATATCTGTCCTTGCCCATATTAAGCCCTATTGAGACGGTAACTGTTTCTCGTGGGGTCGTAAGGTATTTTCATCATTGACAGGGGCTAGTCTGTGATTTTATTGCCGTCTGAATCCAGAATGTCAGTGTTTTTCTCCCACCACCCGCGTAAAAAAAATCCCCGTCCGAACTACCTCCTGTTTTTTGACAAACACTAACGTCGTATGGTGATTTAATTGCCGTCCGAATGCACATCTCTGAGTTTTCAAGAATATATCACTTCAAATTTCACTGTTTATATCCTTTTGACTACTGCGGAGCACCGTACCGTTGCGTTTCGCTGTAATTTGGATGCGTTTTAAAGATCTAGCCTACACTTTTATTACTGAAATTCTGGAAAGTATTACACCGTGTCCTAACTACACGCGACACGCGATAAAAGGTGTCTTTTCCATGTTAATGAGAGTTTTTGTCCTAACCAGCCGCGACGGCGACACGCGATGATTCTATTTTAGAAACGGTTTCTATTTCTGCGACGTCGCGGCTGGAATAACAACACAAAACATGGCCATGATAATCTCAGGTAATGTTTATGTGCTTTATTTATGTTAAAAGCGTGTAATGTCATTTTGAATATCATTTAATTCACCTCAGATCTTCAAATTAAACAAATGGAAACAAGAACGTTCAAACTGTGAACAAACAAGTAAGATTGTTTTAGTAACTCAGTATTTTTAGTAATGTTTAAATGGTGTAATATTTGTGAATTTGATTATGTACTTTTCCATTTCCTTGCGAGTGCCGTCAGGATTAATCTCTGCCGCGAGAGCCCGCCCACACGCTGTTCTGATTGGCTGTGGTTTTCGATTGATTTTGTCCCATCTCGTAGTCGCGTTGCGTCTTGTGTGGACAGACAAATTGCTTATCGCTGGAATCTTATTGCGTCGCGTGTAGTTAGGACACGGTGTTAAAGTAAAATATCTAGCTTCCGTATTCAACTTATGCAGAAAGCGTAACTGGCGTGACGATGACGTTGGGCGTAGCGTAAGCGTTTTGAACTGCGAGAGGCGTTACACTTTCTGTGTAAGTTGAATACAGAAGGCGGTCCGTTGGAAGATATTTTACTTTATAACGTGTTAAAAATATCCATATTACACAATCTTACACAAACCCATTGATTCGCTTCAGAAGGTCTTTATTAACCCCTGGAGCCGTGTGGAGCACTTTTATAATGGATGGATGCACTTTTATGATAGATGGATGCACTTTTATAATGGACGGATGCACTTTTATAATGGACGGATGCACTTTTATAATGGACGGTTGCACTTATGATAGATGGATGCACTTTTATGATGGATGGATGCACTTTTATAATGGATAGATGCACTTTTATGATGGATAGATGCACTTTTATGATGATAGATGCACTTTTATAATGGATAGATGCACTTTTATGATGGATAGATGCACTTTTATGATGATAGATGCACTTTTATGATGGACGGATGCACTTTTATAATGGATGGATGCACTTATGATAGATGGATGCACTTTTATGATAGATGGATGCACTTTTATGATGGATAGATGCACTTTTATAATGGATGGATGCACTTTTATGAAGGATGGATGCACTTTTATGATGAATAGATGCACTTTTATAACGGATGGATGCACTTTTTTGGGCTTCAAATTTTGTGCTGCCATTACAAAGTTTGGAAGAGCCAAGACATTTTTTAATATAACTCTGATTGTATTCGTCTGAAAGAAGAAAGTCATACACACCTAGGATGACTTGAGGAGGAGTAAATCATGGGCTAATTTTCATTTTTGGGTGAACTATCCCTTTATTTGTTTGGCTTCCTAAAACACCAGTGTGAACGTAATGTAGACTGAGAATGTAGAGTTTAGTTTGAAACGGGGCACAGTTTGCATGAAAAATTGGTAATGTGAAAGCCGTCATTTACACCGGCGTACCGAACCCGAGACTACCTGTAGGATGTGATCTGAGTTTGGTTGCATTTGAACTGTGGCGCGATTTGCGTGGATGTGAAAGCAACTCGGACTCTTGTTCAGGAAGTAAAGTAACCTGCACATGCATTTTAGCCGATGACAATGTATTTAGTTCAATAAAACATGTATGGGATGACAGTGTTGATGATTTACCTTGGATATGAGCGAGAGTGAGCGAGCAGTGTAAACACACAGAGTGAGTGCAATCAGAGCAGCAAATGAACGGCTCGCAATCCGCTGTCTTCCCAAAAGAGTCAAAGCCGCCTTCATGCGGCGCACATACAGTAAACCCAAGTGTTGTTTACTCAGCTGCGCTTGATAGCACCAAATGAATAAAAAACACAATATATTGACAGGCGTCCTGTTTTCTATCATGCTCCGTGCACGTTTGTGATGATGTCAGATGAACGCAAATGCACCAGGGTTCAATAGAATCAAGATGAGTGGGAAACCAGAGAAACCCCCATATATCACAGCTTAAAAAAAGGCTCGAGTCCCTTTAGAGTTCAGATAGACATCAATGCACAGACCTTTTTCTTTGTTCACTCAACATGTCCTGGAGCTCTTCACTTTGAACGCAAAGTGCACCAGATTGATGAATTTAACTTAAAAATGAACAAAATGTTCTTCCGGGGAGCCCACAAAATAATGAATATTATAATTCTGAAAAATGCTGAAAATTCTGGATGACACCTATGAGCTAGTAATTATTTTGATGTTAAGATAAATGGACAATATTACCATCATACTTTGTCAAAATATACAAATGAATAAATCCTAAAAAAAAATAATAAAGTTTGCATGCTACAAGTGAACTTATGCATCACAACATTCATTCCTGATCTCCTGTTGGAAATTCGCATGAACTGATGAAAAGTATAACTTGAATGCAATGTAAGTGGCTTTGGATAAAGGCGTCTGCCAAATGCATACATGCAGGAATAACAGTGCTGCTGAACTCACGGATGCTGGATTTAAGCATTAAATTGCAAGCGAGTAATTTGTGCATTTTGGTAACACACATAATAAAAATAATTCAACAGAAAATGGCTTCCTGCTATCATATCAGTTCATAAACGAATCAGATCAACACATACGTTCAGGAATGCGTTCATGAGTCTGTCGGCGTGTGTTTTCATGAGGACGAGGCAGCGCTCAGGTAGAGAGGGGCAGAATAAATGAGGGGTTATATATAACACAGCATTGACCTAAGCAGCAGTTAAGTGGTGGGTGGTCTGCAGGTAGTGCAGTCTGTCTCTCATTAGGGAATAAACGGCTCTACTCACGGACTGAAGCCTCACGCTCCTGCAGGAAACACTCCAGGATCACACGGGCCAGGAGAGCCGGCGACAGGTCCACCTGACGGAGAGAGGAGAGCAGCGGTGAGAGGCTTCAACAGGGAATACAGTGGTTCAGTGGTCATGGGCAAAACTGCCGTTTAGTCTGTTGATCTGATGACCAGATTCAGCATCCGTTACACACTGATGTCCAATTACTTCTTGACCGCATCAACAACTCGAATATCAACATTAAAATATTTCACTGCGGTAAAAATAAATCCCATAAAACAAGTCATTTTTTCCAGTCTCTCATATGACAACAGAAGTAAATAATCTAATTTTATTTTGAAATATGTTACTTTGACACAAAACATGATTAATTTGATAATATTTATGCAGTAAAATTCTATATTCATTAACAAATTCATTAAAGCAATACCAGAATTACTGAGTATTTAATACATTGCATTATTATTAATAGTGTGAGTTCTTTCTTTTCGACTATTTATTAATGTATGCATTTTCTGTTTATTTATTTATTTTTTAAATGACCTTTTTCCTGTTTTTATATTATATTAGTTTCATTTATGGAATCAATATTCAGTATTTTAAACAAAAGAATCTTTTGTATGCTAAATGGACACGTGTAATAAAATATCACATTTCCCAATTTGTACAGTTGTTGTGTCGGCTGCATTCGTCAAGCTTAACCATTAATCCCAATTATTATTGCAATAAAAAATTATCAAAAAAATATTTTTGTTTTCAAATATTCAGATTTGAAGAACCACAAATCAAGTCCCGGACGAGATCAGAGTAAATGATTCTTATTTTGAAATTAATAATTTTTTTTAATAAATAAATACATTTTTTGTTCAATTTAATTTATATTTGATTTTATAAATGTTAATTCTTATGTTCAGTTAAGATAAAATTACATTTTACTCTACACTGCAAAATAAAACCACTCATTTGAGGTTGAGTTTTATCACCTGCTCTTTTTTTTTTTGTTTTTTGTTTTTTTTTTTTTAAATCACCTGCTCATAACTAATACATTTTTCATCTGCTGCTCATAACTAATATATTAGTTAAAAATGACTTGTTTTCAACAGTTTAAAGCCCCATTCTGTCACCTATTCATGGAAACTGTAACGTAACGGCAGTGAGATGGAGATGGGAAAAGAGTTTAATATGCATTTTAATATTACATTAGGGTCCTGGAATCAGTGATGATGTGACATGATGATCTTAACATCAGGACAGTATTGAAAGAGTTAATAGATAATGTTTCTTCTCTCGGGCTTCACTGTTGATGTAGGTCAAACACGGTCTCGATCTCAATGTTCTGGAGCACGACTCAGCGAGAGATACTTTAAGATACGAAAGACCTCAATCCAAATGTCACTGAGAAGAGAAACTTCAGGGAGAGAAAGCCTCTAAAAATGCAAAAACACGACGAGAATCGGACTAAGTTACAGCAGGGAACGAAAGAGAAGGCCTGGTGGCGGAGCAGCTCTCTGAAGGTGAAACACCTGAACTCAGATCACGCCTGACGTACCGCCGCACACCTACGGCTCGTCTTCAGGAACATCTGCACACGGTATTAAACAACTCGCTGCGTTCGGCTCAATAACAAGGTGCAGGAAACATGAAATGTGCTTGTCACAAAGGGAATGAACAGATTTGCACACCTGTTTATTTGTCCAGCAGGTGATCACTTTGTATAATTACACTCTCAACTTCAACACTTGGGGCCAGTTGTTCAAAAAAAGTTTGATCTGGATCAGAATGATCTGGATTTGGAAATCCCATGTTTTCCTATCCAGGATCAGGTGATCAGACGCACAGTTTTTCAGATCACTTGGCTCTACGGAGCCCCTAAAGGGACATGCTGATGGAAAAAATATGACATGGGGGCGGCATTTCAAAGCTTTTACGCTCAGAAAAGTTTCGCGTAGCGTTCAACTGAGAAACTGTTCACTCACAGAAAACACTTTAAATATAATATTGTTGTTTGATATTTACAGCTGTTTTGGGATTATGTTATGGCGTCAAAATCTCTTTTTTACTTTACTGTAGGCTTAACAGGTGCCCAATAAGGTCTACTGCTAATGTATTACTTTAACAGTTAAACTAATCAAGAGCAAAATAAAAAAACGTGTGTGTATATATAGTACATAATACAAATGTTGTATTTTTTTACCAGTGTTAAAGTTATTAATGTTTTGTTCCTGAAATCCACACTTTTGCTGGGATCAGGATAATCCTGATCTTTTTGGATCAAAGGAATCCCAATCTTACTAAAAGGTTTTGAACAACACAAACTGATGATTTGATCTAGATCAAAACCAAGATTGGATGTTGTGATCTAACCTGATTTCAGAATCCTGTTTTTCTGTTGAACAACCCATTTTCAAGATTCGATCCAATCCGATAGGATTGCATTTCCGATAGCATTTCACCCAAATAATATAACTAAAAGGCTATTTATATATTTCATAGTTGAAAAGAGTTTATTATAGTATTTAAAGTAGGGCTGCACGATTATGACAAAAAAAATCATAATTGTCGATTGATATTGTAATTGCGATTATTAATTACGATTATCACAATTTACATTGAGTGATGTTTTGAATAGCTTTATACCATTGTTTGAAGCAACTGCATGCCATATTTTTATATAAAAATAAAAAACAAGCTGAAAACACTCTTCCTGAAAAACTTAGCTAGCTCGCTAGCTGAGCAGAAATACATAATCATGTTTCACTCGCTCCCCTCAAAGTTGCGTTGGATTTTCTCCTTAGCATAAAGGTCGAGCGGTCCATCTGTCACTGTTTTCCATGTTCGTAGAGTTAGTTCATGGAGTTAATATATAGGCTGTGTACACGGCTTTTTAAAATGGCAGGTGCTGGTGTTTCGCGTGCGTTCGACCAATCAGCGTACACTTAATTGTTATTAATCTCTTGTGAATGTGAAATGCCATTGGTTTGAAGGAGTCTTGTTTAAAATTCTGTCTTAAAGGTGCAGTGTGTAGTATTTATGAGGATCTATGGACAGAAATGCAATATAATATACATAACTATGTTTTCAGTGATGTATAAAGAACTTACTTAAATGTACCGTTATGTTTTTATTACCTTAGAATGAGCCGTTTCTATCTACACACACCGCGGGTCCCTTACAGTCATGTTTCTACAGTAGCCCTAAACGGACAAACTTCTCTACAGAGCGCTAGCTACTCTCTGCTCTCTCAGACATCTTTGTCCTGTGTTGGCCACCATAGCTTCTCTATGTGCTTTGAAAGGGAGGGGTGAGCGGTGGACGGATGCAATTCACAACCTCACCGCTAGATGCTGCTAAAAATTACACACTGCACCTTTAAAGGGATAGTTCAACTCAAAAATTAGGTAGTTCCTACTGTGCTGGGTTAGACCCAAGCGGCAACCTCCCAGTCTCTCTCTTGAGAAGTGACTTAAACTGCAATTCATCGAGTGGCCACTAGAGACAGGCTCCAGAAGGGAGCAGAATCTCATTGAGCTCCATGTTAAAATGCCCAACTTTACAGCAGAAAAAAACATTTACAGCCTGGTACAAAAAGTGGTTTTGGTCTATTTAGCTAATTTTGCCCTTCATGACAACTGTGAGGGGGGTGAATTTTTTTAACTCATCCGTTTAAATTATATTAAGCCTTAACTCTTTCCCCGCCAGCGTTTAAAAAAGAAAATTGCCGGCCACCGCCAGGGTTTTTGATCATTTTCACAAAAACGTAATGGCCCATAGAATATTTTGTTGTATGAATATCTGAGAATGCAATATATCAAAAAAAAAAGAGCAGACCCTCTGCTTTTAAACAAACAAATTCTAGCTTCATGCATTCCTTTTTAATCAACACTTAAATATGGGTAAGTTTCATAAAAAAAAGCAACATTTTGAACAAAAAGCTGAGAAAATCATGTTTTTGTCAAAGACTACATCCAGATGAGATTCAGAGCGATGATCAAACACAGATGGAGTCCATCAACACCCCTAATGCTTGCACAGTCCTAGAGCTCGTCCTGGGTCCACATTTCATTCAGTAACATTAGGCAGTTTTGATTTATATGATGCTTAATGTTGATGATCACGTTATTTTACATATGCATCTGCTTACATACGATCGCTTGTTTTTGTGCGTCTTCTTCGCCTGTGTTTTGATCAGGAGGTTCTGTACTCATTCAGAAGATGCGTAATAGCGCCCCCTAGCGTATAACAGTGAAAACACGGAAACACGGAAAACTCCGTGTTTGGCAGGGAAGCGTTTTCTCACAAATAACGGAAAATTCCGTGTTTGGCGGGGAAAGAGTTAAAGTTCTGCATAATAAGGGCGTGGCCACTTGAGTGACAGGTGGATTGCCACTATGGTCGAGCTAGGCAGGCGTGGTTTCAGCAACCAGGCACCTCAGCTCCACCCACATCCCGCCTCTTCAGTTATCCGGGAGTGATGCGCTACCAAGATGGCGATGGCCGGCACAACGTAACATAGCGTAGATTTTTTCTCATGATGAATCGCTTCCTGTATTCCTCAATTCCTTTATTCAAATGAATAAATGTAAAATGCTCTAAACACACCTCTTAAGCATGCAGGACATTTTTTGTAATCGCAGCTTTGAACGATTACGTAATCGTGGCATCCGTAATCATAAATCGCCATTAGAAATTCGATTAATTGTGCAGCCCTAATTTAAAGGTTAAATTTGTCTCGGTTTAATGTTACGTACACTCTTAAAAATAAAGAATGAGATTCATCCATGGATTCTTTCCATTGCACTAAAGATTCTTTATAGTGCTTTACATTATTAAAATTACACTAAGAAAAATGGTTATTGTAAGAACTGATCACTCCTTTTGTTTTTTAATTTTACATTATGCAACACAGCAGATAAATGCTATAACAAATAAACTGCTTAATTTTAGTTTATGCATTAAACAACATTAACTAAATGTGTTACCAAATACTCCAATAATCTTATTTGCCCAAAACAATCATTTTTACTCTGCAGAAATCACATCCAGGCCCGGTTTCACAGACAGGGCTTAGATTAGTCCAGGATTAGGCCTTAGTTCAATTAGCTTTTATAAACATGCCTTAGAAAAACATTACTGGTGTGCATCTTGAGACAAAACAATGGCACTGATATATTTTAAGATGTGCTTTCAGGTAAAACAGCTTAAACATGCATGTTAGTCTGGGACTAGATTAAGCCTGGTCTGCGAAACGAAACCAGGGTTTAGTCTGTTTGATTCTGAACGCAACACACTGATGGACGTCTGCTCTGATGATGACAGAACTCATCATCAGCTTCAGCCCGAGGTGTGTGTCTCTCTGAACCACGTCATACAGCTGGATGAGGACACGCATCTGAGATGACATTGAATAATGACGTCTGCGTGAGGCTTCCCTGCCTCATTCAGGTGCTCGTTCTCATCGCTTTCAAATTAATCATGAGTGGATCTCGCGTGTGAGTAACGTTTACGAAGCTCCGATCACATTCATCATTCTTTAATCACGCCGGGACAGACTCAGGGATCAGTCTGCAGGATTTGAGCTGATTCAGACGTGTTTGTGTCAGATTATGGACTCACATGCGCGGTAATAATTCTCATCAGTTGTTATAGTGTAGCTCAGCTGGCGATATATACTAAGCCATAAAGCACTATGACTATAGCAATTAGCAGAGAGCGGAGCAGCATGAGAGCACGGCGTAAATGTGAAGTAGCGCATTAAACTGAGTCATGGGACACTTATAAGGAAGACCGCTCAAGTCCTTCAACAACAAACTCATCCACAATCACCCCGAACTCAATCACAGATCGGACGGTGTCAGTAATTATGATGCTCATTCACAACTTCCGCACATTGTGAGTGACTTTCACACAGCAATGCCGGACATTGACGCAAAATTCATGATTTTTGATTTGATATCATATACAGTAAATGTCTAAGGGAAACAATCTCTCTGAACTATATACAGGAACCCTGTATAACTGTAATATTACAGGATAAAATTAACAACTGATTTGCATACAAACATTATTTTTAATAATAACAACAACATTATAATAACTTTTTAATTACATAATTATGTTTCTACTCCAATTATTTAAACAGTTGCTGTCATAATAAACACTTGTTTTTATGATGGATTCATTCAAACACTCATTAAATACTGAAGAACAGGTTGAGTATAAATATAATGAATATGTAATATAGTGCATATATTTATCACTGCTCCTCTCTAGAGTTATTTTTCCTAGCTGACCATCGAGTTCATGGTTACTGAATGGCTTTTAAATGTGACGTTACGTGACATTATTGTTCTCAAGCTGTTTTTTTGGCGTCTTTCTGCAACTGACGTCAAACAAAACTTTTATTCAATGAATTATATACAGTATAGCCTTGAAATCAAGCAAATAAAAAAAGCTGTCACTCATCTCAGTTCATGGCGATCTCACAAAGGTCTGTTCTAATCACTGAAGCGGTCAACAATGCACAATAAATCTCTTATTGTCATTGTGTCTACACTTTGTTAATGAGAAGATTTGCGAGCGTGCAGAACTCAGCGCTGAACAAAAAAACTCCTGCGTTTTGAGCGGTGAGTGGATTCTGACTAAATTAAACAGCCCTGATTGGCCAGTGCGTTCAAGAGGTCAACAGATATGTCTGTGATTGGCTACACTTCTCACCGCTGCAAAAACACAATGTAAATAGAAACCTTTGACGTCCTCCAGAGCGCAAACACAGATCCACACGGGATTCGTCAATATGATATTATTACAGTATCAACAGAGGGTTCCTTTGATTTCATTTGAGGGTGATTAGCATTCGACTTTGTGATGTTTTTTACTCATTTTTTAACCCCTTTACCATCACCGCATCTCTGGCGGCCTCAGATTATAGTCGTTCAACATTCATTGCACATTAAAACCACATTCTTAATGTCATATGGACAAACTGTGTATCATTAGAAAGATTAAAAGGCCCCAGCTTCGATATTTGACCACTGTTTATGATAAAACTCGGTTGCAGAATTTATATCAGGAGTGCAAAATAATAAATCTGTATTCTGTAACAATATTTTGAATAGAATAAACACATATACATAATTAGTCACGTCTGCTGCGGTTTATTTGTGTTCACACAGCGCCACTTAACAGCGTCCGTTAGGGCTCTTAGTCCAAAAGTGAGCATATTTGGAGAAATATTGATTTATTCTCACATTTGCAAAATATTTTGTCATACACAATAGCATTTTTATTCATTTCCCACTGAATTATGCGATCTGAAGAGCTGAAACAGTTCTGTTCCTGGTCTGCGTTATGACTCAGTTATGAGTTATGCGTTATGATTAAGTTATGACTCAGTGCGTGCTGATTCTGTCTAGAGCTGTCAATCATCTTACGTGACCATATTCCTGCCTTCTGGACGACACTGTCCTGTACACTTTCTCGTTCTGAGCTCTGTGAAAAACAAACCCAAAAAAAACAGTTCTACACGTGAAACAAGAAGCTAATAATCACGCGATTACGATAGTATATGGTTTGTGTGTGATTTTCATGTGATTTGGGGTATATCCATATGAATAAAGAACGTTTACAGTATACATGCTAAGCGGGTGTAGCGATTAGCTGCATATAAAATGCTAAATATAATATTTCAACATCAATATATGACTAAAATCCACATTAGATCGCGATCGGAAGTTAACAAACATTCAATGGTGGTTTAAAGTGAGTTTTGAGTAAAAGTGTAATATTAATCTTTTAAATTGTGTTATGTAGCTTGATGCTAATTGTAGCTCAAATTCACCTGTCGCACATAAGGTCCCAAGAATACTTTTTTGTTTGTTTTCTAGAAACACTTCAGGTGACAGGTGAATTAGTGTATAGTGGGATGAAAGTGGTATAGATGGGCAAGCCATAATGCCAGAATAAAGGCTAATAATGACTGAATACAAACAACAGAATGAGAAAAGAATAATGAAGATTAAGTCTCAAACCGGCAGAGGTGATAACATTCATCGAGAGAACAATAGAAACGTGAATGGAGCAGTTCTCCTCGCCAGACATTAGAGTGCAGGGGAGTTATAGTGGCCATAAATTATTTCATTAGCATTTTTAATAGCCTTCTCTAAACACACGACATGGTCTTACAAAATGTTTCATTAAAAGGCATAGTTTTAGAGATAACATCCTCAGATTTGACATGAAGCATGGCCACACTTGTGGCTTCACTTTAATTGTGGTTATAAGTTGTTATACCACATAATAGTTTTATACATTTAAAAAGTATACTTAATATTTTTTTATATCTCCATATTAATAAATGAGTCTGAGTAATTCTGAAGTCCTGAACTGTAAACTCTCAAGTGTCAGCTTTCTAAATATATGCTGGTTATGTGTCTATTCAGAATGATTTATGAGCAGCAACCTTTTATTTTGGGTATGACATTTATGCCCCACTTGCCAAAATGGGGGGTGTCTAGTAAGGGGTTAATTTTTTAACCAAAAACTATTTGTGATCAAACATTAATTGGCAGACCCCCTTGCAGTAGAATGTACTTCTCAAAGTAATAATAATAATAATAATACTATAGTTTATTAAAACATTTTTTAAGGACAATCACACAATATCACAATTTTTCATCCATGTTTTAATTTGAACAGCAAACAGTAAACCTTGGAAAAAGAACCTGAATTTTGGTAAAAATTAAACAGATTTCATAGTAAGTATGCTGGTTGATGCCATAATGAATGGAAGCCGTATCATTATTTCCCATGAGATCTGTGTGAATCACATGGTTAAATGCAGTGAGGTGATGATGAGGGTGTGACTCGAGCGGATCAGCACCTTTCTCTGGTCAGTGTTAACTGTAACATCATTCACATCTTTCACATCTCACTGGCCCTGAGATCTGAGCGCTTCACTTCACGACCAATGGCCACTCCAACGCTTAATGAAGGTTTGAAATAAGAGAGAGCTTCAGTATGTAAACAGCTCACCTACATGGAGATATGAACCACTGACCTCCGTGTCAATAATAGAGCGCAGATGCATTTATGAACGTCACTTATGATAATGACACTGAACTATTTTTCCATGAAGGATAATTGCACGAAATCATTGGTTAATAAGCAGAGCCATTAGTCCAATTTTTTATAAGTACTAACAGACTGGGAAAACTCAAAATTAATCTTTTGGGTTAATTATGTTTGTGCAAAACTCTGCTGGAGACCCGAGCAAAATACTCCTAAAGAATAATAAAGAAGTAGAGCCGGGCGATGTGGAGGTGAAGTCATTACCTCGTTGGCGAGCTCCAGCAGAAGCGGGGCCGTAGGACGCGTCTTGGCTTCGCTGCGGTACCTTCATTACCACAAAGAACAACAATGGGAAGAAAGTCAACAAAGATGACAACAAGAGCAGACCAGCCAGGACATGTCAGCGTCCCTGATGGATTCACCCTCTACCCAAACCAGACGAGGCCGTTCATTAACCCGAAACCACAAAACCCACACATCAGACATCAGGCCGCTCATAATAATACTTAACAAGAAACATAACACAGCTTTCCTTTAGATACCAGCATGTTTGTCAAATGTCAGCTCATTTTATTTGATGTCTGGGAGAATAACAAACAACATAGTTGCAGACGAAAGTTTAGACAAGTGTCTCATGACCTCAAAAACCTTTAAAAGCTTCAATACTCGAGCTAGACAAACATACACTGGTAACACTAATGCACTAACTAACATTGAGCAAAACATTAGTTGCAGGATTTATTCATCTTTCTTAATGTTTTGATTTTAATAATTGATTAGTAAATGTTGAAATTAACACCAGTTTAGATTAGTAAATGCTTTAGAATTATTTGTGATTGTTAGGTTATGTTAACCTTATTGTCATGTGTTACCAGTTATTTATTTAGTAATTGTAGACTATTTATTTACTTATAAATCATCACATGTTCTTCCTGCACTAGTGTTTAAAGCATCCCATGATGCACCTGATGAAAGCAGAGCTGCAATCTAGACAAAAAAAAGAGGTTTTCATTTGTGTTTTGATTGCGACATCACTTCCATTTGTCTTGTTTCAGTGTTTTTATCATAACTGCACTGTTACAGTATTGAAAAATAGTCATAATAAACAAGAATAATGCAATAATGTATTTGATAAAATGCCATCAGGAAGACGCTATCGGGCACTGAGAGCAACAAAGGACATCCTTTGTCCCACCTGTCAACTGGTTTATTGAATAATTCTTGACATTAGTGTTTTATTATGCGTATGTACTGTGAATAAGCTGTACGTGTATGCTATACCACCAATGAAAAATCGCCATGAGAATGGAAAATAAAGATTCAAGAAGGAATGAGTGTGTGTGCGTGCGTGCGTGCGTGGCTTAACTTTCCATAATGTATTTGAAGAGCACATTAGTGGCGCATGTGTGATGTTTCTCACCTGTGATAATATCCTTTAACCACGTCAGGAGCGTGATGTCTCGCAACGCTGCGCTTCATTCTCTTCTGAAACACAGCACAACGGAGCGCAACTTAGACAAATTAAACTTTTATATCAGTCATGTAAAATATCACCACACTCTGTATTTATTAATCAGTCATTGTGTTGGGCGGTATGACGGCATATAGTGTGTTTTGTGTGTGTGTGTGTGTGTGTGTGTGATTATATAAACATTGTGTTTTAATGTGTAACTATTAGGGGTGTGCGATATATATCGTCTGAGTTAATATCGTAATTGTTGTTTTAACAATGTGCGATCTGACGTTATCGAGTATATCCCTCACACACACCCAGAGAGTGCATGCATACACTACGTGATGTAGTCCTGTAGATTAGACTAGTGCGGGTGCGCATTTATAGTGCACGCTTTCACTGCGTGATTTACTCTATATTTATAGCATTTAATATAGTTAATACATTTCACATGAAGAGTGCAGTTTTTCTCCAGGTATCAGCATAACAAATGTGATATTGATTTTATAAAAGTTACTAAACAAGAAATTCAATATTAAGTGACTTACATTTTAGACACCATATTGCATGTTTTTGCTCCATTTCGTCACCGAAAATAGTTCAAAACAAAGCCACAGCACTGTAATTGCGTCTCTGAGCAACACACGGTTTCCTTACTGAATCAGCCGTTTGAACGAATCAGTTGAATCAATGATTCAGTGACTAAAATAGATTAAGACAGTCAAACGCTTCGTTCCTGAATGAATCAGCCGTTTGAACGAATCAGTTGAATCAATGATTCAGTGACTAAGATAGATTAAGACAGTCAAACGCTTCGTTCCTGAATGAATCAGCACTTTGAACAAATCAGTTGAATCAATGATTCAGGGAGTAAAATAGATTAAGACAGTCAAACGCTTCGTTCCTGAATGAATCAGCCGTTTGAATGAATCAGCTGAATCAATGATTTAGTGACTAAAATAGATTAAGACAGTCAAACGCTTCGTTCCTGAATGAATCAGCACTTGAACGAATCAGTTGAATCAATGATTCAGTGACTAAGATTAAGACAGTCAAACGCTTCGTTCCTGAATGAATCAGCACTTTGAATGAATCAGTTGAATCAATGATTCAGTGACTAAAATAGATTAAGACAGTCAAACGCTTCGTTCCTGAATGAATCAGCCGTTTGAATGAATCAGCTGAATCAATGATTCAGTGACTAAAATAGATTAAGACAGTCAAACGCTTCCCTGAATGAATCAGCCGTTTGAATGAATCAGTTGAATCAATGATTCAGTGACTAAAATAGATTAAGGCAGTCAAACGCTTCGTTCCTGAATGAATCAGCACTTTGAACAAATCAGTTGAATCAATGATTCAATGACTAAGAGAGTCAAATGCTCCGTTCCTGAATGAATCAGCCGTGTGAATGAATCGGTTGAATCTCAATGACTCACTCATTAACAGTGACTTGCTGCCACCTACTGGCGGTTTTAATTTCACATTTAAAGTATCTTTTCATGTTTTAAATCATTTCAAATATCAATATTCAACATTTGTTTTAAACATCAAAACATTATTCATGCATAACTGCAGGTTATTAATTTGTCACCTCTGAGCTCATTAAACAGTGTAAATGATCTAAATCCACTTCAGATGAGCTTCTGTGTTTCCTTCACTGCAAAGATGAATTTTGTTGATACTTATTTAATTTGATTGGTAACAGCCCTATTGTGTCTTATTATTATAATTACATTTTATTAACTTTATGAAATTGACACAAAATATGATGCATGTATATAATTAGGTTTATAAAATACATTTATAAAGGTAAAAATGCCCATAAAAGGTAAAAATCAATTGAAACGTATTGGAAAAGATGATTTGTGTCACTGCTGTAAACTGACCAGCACACAGAATATGAAGAATATCATAAACCTGCCAAAGGTACCGGCACAATAACACACTCAGCAAAATATCGTCTAATTATCGTTAGAGAGAAAATATCGAGATACCCTTTTTTGTCAATATCGCACACCCCTAGTAACTACCATGGTGGATCTATCAGTGGGCAGGACTACTTGATGTTATTTACATGTGAGAGATGATGTGAAAACAGATGATATTTTGTTTTGTTTGGCACAATGCACAGCAGAGTTTATATTTGTATAACTTGAGACGCTGATCTAGAATCAAACTGATGTGCATCACAGGTGTCTGTCAGACGTTTCACATTCATAACGTCTGTTCCATAATCTTAGTTGGACCTTAAGCTCAAGTGTTTAATAATGTGAATCAGTTTTTACACTGATTCAGATTTGGTGTTTTGATTTGATGCATTAACATGATTATTCAAATAAAAACTTGCACTAAGTTTGGAATTATTTTAAGAAATTAACACTTTTATTCACCAAGGACGCATTAAACTGATCAAAAGTGACAGTAAAGACATTTATAATGTAGCAAAAGATTCTATTTCAAATAAATGCTGTTCCTTTGAAAATTCGTCAAATAATCCTGAAAAATAAAATGTATCAGAGTTTCCACAAAAATATGAACTGTTTTCAATATTGATAATTAGAAATGTTTTAAATCCTCATATTAGAATGATTTGTGAAGGATCATGTGACACTGAAGACTGGAGTAATGATGATAAATTCAGCTTTGATCACAGGAATAAATTACACTTTACTATATATTCACATAGAGAACAGCTGATTTACACTGGAGTAATATTTCACTGTTTTACTGTATTTATGATCAGATAAACGCAGCCTTGCTGAGACTCCATTCAAAAACATAAAAAAAAAAATCATAATGTAAAAATAACTATATTGCACTACTGTGAGCCTGCTTTGACACTTCAGCTGTGCTGGCACCAGATGTGTATTTTTACACAGATTTGTGTGTAGAAGTGTTTCAGCCTCGTTCATTTCCTGTTCTACTAAACTACAACCGCTCTCGCTTTCATTTTTAATGTGATTCAGCGGCGTCTTAACCCGAGGACAGCGAGAGCGACGCTTAAAAACAACTTATTTAAAAACTACAAAAGTAATTCTGCTGAGACACAGAGAATGAGTGACAGCTGTCAGGCGGATGATGAATGACTCCATTTTGTGCCGCTGTAGCCGTCTGCCACCGCAGCAGCGGCCATCGATCATCATCGGCTGTCAGCTGTGGAAAGCGGCCGCGACAGCGCGAGTCAGCAAACATTTAGCACACGGAGCCGCTCTACACGGGGAAATTATTATTGTCAGAATAATAATGGTTTAGCATAATTTATTACAGGTCCGGCAAATAAGCAGCGGCTCGATGTTATTAGACAGATGGAGGGGCCGGGTTGGCAGAGGTCCACCGAGACTCAGGCATGGCCCTCTGTGTGTGCGTGTGTGTGTGTGTGTGTGTGTGTGTGTGTGTGTGTCGGTCGGGGGGAATCCTCCAAACCAATCAGAGAGTTGGCAGTTCAATTACACAGAAATAAGGGGACATTCATCATTCAATTAGGCAGCTGTCAGGCCGCACAAAGGAAGAAAACTTCTAACCTGGTACTCCTGGGAGAAGATGCTCAGAAGAGTGGACGGAGGAAGACTGGAACAAATAAAAGAAGGACAAAGTTAATTACCAGAGTGCATTGCACGCAGACAAAGAGAGAAAGGAGTGCTTCAAAGCCGAGAGCGGCCGGCCTGTAATCTCCAGGAACATGGAAACAAGTGTGGCAAAGCTGTTCCAGATGAACGATTCCTGCGAGACGCCGGGGTTACAGAGCAGAGGATCCGTGTGAAATGAGAGGAATATAAGTGTCCCGTGCCGAGTATGATTGGCTGTTGTGTCAGGTGAACACAACACACCTTTAGACCTCATGCATTCACTCTATCACTGGAACAAAAGCACATGCAGGACGCTGTAGAAAAGAAAACGACCTTGCGCTTCTGGAGACTCCACGTGGGTTGCCGTTCTGGAAAATGGAGGCGCTGAGACTAAAGGGTTCCTGATGGTTTCACACCTGATTCTTCACCTTAACTCCTAAAGTCTTACGCAGTTCATTTCTTTTCTTCTCTACCTGTTTCTGTGACCCAATCAGCATTACTTGTCCAATGGTCACACCTTAATTTTGCAATTTCTATAGTATTGCATCCTCTAATGGATTGCATTTATTAATGTTTGACTTTTCAGTGAGTTAAATCTCTTTTATGGCCCATTTTACCTGTAAAAGAATAATTATGCACATCTGAATATGAGGCGTTTTTCATTTCCAGCCCTTGTTAACAATTACATATCACTTATAAATAATTATATACAAAATTAATAGTAGTTATTAAGATTGATTTGGTTTGGATTTGGTAAAATGTGACCCTGGACCACAAAACCAGTCATAAGGAAAATCTGGAATCTGAGGGTGCAAAAAAAATCTAAATATTGAGAAAATCTCCTTTAAAGTTGTCCAAATGAAGTCCTTAGCAATGCATATTACTACTAATAATACATTTTTGATATATTTACGGTAGGAAATTTACAAAATATCTTCATGGAACATGATCTTAATATCCTAATGATTTTTGGCATAAAAGAAAAATGGATAATTTTGACCCATACAATGTATTGTTGGCTATTGACCCAAATATACCCGTGAGACGCATGACTGGTGTTGTGCTCCAGGGTCACATATGAGCTCGAAATAAAAATATATGTTTAGAATATTGACTTGCCTAATAATTATGCATGCACTATATATTCTTGCCTCTCTCCCAATCATATCAAATCAAGAGACAAAAGCCACAAATTAGTTTAGATGAAATATATTTGAGTGTTATAATTATGTAATGCAGACGAAGAGCATCAGCGCAGGTGTCCGTGGAACCAAACAATCCTGGAGGAAAACCCTAACCGCTAATTCATTTAGAAACGCTAACAAAACTGAAGGCAAAACTATGAAATATTCCCAATGACTCAAACAGTCATAAGATCAAATGGCATTAATAAACTGACATTTGATGTCATGTTCTTTTTTTCTCCACCATGTGGCTTTGATTTGGCAGGTAGTTTTTCAAATATTAATAAAGTAGTTTTGTTAAAATATCTTTTTTTCTAAGAAATATTAGAAAATACCAGATGCATTCAAGATTGAATATGCATTTTTAAAATGGACAAAAAAAAAAAAAAAAGGTACATAACTTTTCTTTGTTTACATTTTTTCAAAACCATAAAAGCTTGTGTTTATTTGCATGCTTAAATTAAATTCTGAGCCCACTGTGCATGTTTATGAATCATAAGAATGGCTATTTTTCATGTATTAACAGAAATTATGGGGTTGAGTCTCATCGGCAGCTGGCGTCGGACCGTTGGGGGATGATGGGATATCGGGGAACATTCCCACTGCTGCTGATGGGCTTTGAAAAAGGAAACTTTCACGGCAGGAAGCTGCAGCTCCCATGGGCCGCTCAATCCCATGGACTACATTCATCTCCAGCAGCGCTCAATGTCAAACACCTGGGCTGGAAAACACATCCGGCGGGAATAACCCTACTTCCATTCAAAATATTCAATGTGAGCTCTTCTCGGTCCTGATTGGACAGAATGAACTAAAACAGAAAGCGCCTTTCCACGTCATTTGATTGGACATCTCTCATGTGAGAGCCAACCTAGCTATCCAAAATCTTTGTCTGCAATTTAATAATACTGATTAAGCTCCGCTCGCTCAACCCAGAATGCCCTTTGTGACATGCTGGTTCAAAAATATGTAAAATAAGTAGGGCTGCCCCCGACTAAAGTTTTTTCTACTGGACTAGTAGTTGTTCATTTAAGCCATTAGTCGACTAAGCACTTTTATTAATTTAATTAGAGAGAATTCTAAACCATAATGAGCGTTTATGTAATATATTAGCCTATTCCGCACTCAAGCGCACGCACAAAGCTTGCCACAAAGAACCGGCAAAAGTAATGATTATGAATGTGTCAAAAATAGCAAGGAGACATTTTAATTATTTATTAACAAACTAGTGTTTTCTGTGTCAGTGTCGGCTGCAAAGATGAAGTTGACAACTCGCCATCTCCGGCAGTGAACGCGCCTATAGAGAGAAATGCACGTCATACGGATAGCCTATTTCTTTTCGTTTTGAATTGTTTCGTTTAAAAGTATACATTTCTAGCTTTATATAGAGAAATATGTCATGTCTGTGAGGCAAGTAGTAGAGTTTTGGTTATAAGACCAAAAGGTTATAAGGTTATAAGTTCTCGTGCAGGTGATCGCGCCGGCGCCTGCATGTCATGATTATTGTCTGCTATATTTGCTTATTTATAAAAACCAGGCAATTGGTTGATGAAACATTGATTAAAATTAAGATACAATTTATACAAAATGAAATTCACTTTAAAGAAAGGCTTTCTACAAAATAAAACTTAATGAAGTGGTCAAAATCATGTCTGACCCACTCCATGTCTTCTGACATATTGCGCATCTTATGATGTGTCCTTTCTTACTCATGCTGTGCACTTTCATAATCAACAGATGAAATTAAAAAATAACAATATTTAAACATAAATATGAAACTAAATACCTATTCTTAATGGCTACAAGTATAGTAGCCTACAGTACAGAGAAATTTCATGTCGGAGCGGGATTTGAGCGAATGTAGTTTTACCGGTGAGTGTGAGTGGTTCATGAGTGGAGCGTTTTGCCTGAAATGTAGAAATAGGCCATAATTTTGTTTTATTTGTAGATTATACATTTATAATTTCTATTACATTACTACTAGTAGTTACTTCTAATAAAACCGATCTCTAGGGGCCCTAAAAGTGCGTGGGCCCTTAGAATTGTCCTAACTTTCCCCCCCTTAGCGGCGCCCCTGGTTACAGTTGCCGTTGCTACATTAAATCCATGGTGAATGTTGGTGATTTGTGGACTGAAAAGCCTTCTATAACTTGTTCGTTCATGGCACAATGTTTCATGATTTCCACGTCAGCGCTGTTTGATCTGATATCTGTGGTTTATAACAGAGAATTCTGCGCCGAATTTGAATGATTCTCACTAGATCTCACAGCGATATTAATAATACTGTGGAGAATTCAAATGCTTTCTCACTGGATCTCTGTGTAACAGTGTTGTGTGATCGAGATCTGTCCGCCAGTAAACCCGTTCTGAGCTCGCTCTGTGCTGTGCTGTTGCTCCAAGCTCATAAACGGTCCGCGATGCGCAGCTCAAATAAGTAGTGCGGCTTCGTTCCGCTTTCGTTTTGTTTGCCTTTTGATGTTTCTCATAAGCAACAGAAATGGCAGCTCTCATCAGTTGGGAAACGTGATGGTGGAACCAGTGCAACCTCTAACAAAATTTAAAGCCCTGCCATACCTTGAAAAATATTGATATTTGATACCATTTTCAAAACCATGAGGGAAAAAAAATTTACATTTCATGATTATATTTATGCACTTGATTTTTTTTTTTTTTTTACAGAAACCAAAAGTTTATTTAATAACCAAATCAATTACATTTATTAAATCAACACTAAAAATAAACAAACATTTAAATTGCACACAAGGCAGGGTTTTTTTTATTTTTTATTTTTTTACTTGCACTATGTTTCCAATTCGTAGTTTAAATATAATCATTTAAATAATGGCTGTCATAAAAACTTCATAAAAAAATGTATGAACATTCATCATTTAAAACATTACTAACAGGTGGAATCAATGTATCAATACTGTGGGAAATGAGTATTAAAAGCTTTTCAAACATTCAGATATTCAAATCGAAAAAAGAAAAACGACAATTTTTGACAATACTAGAACAAAGCGAAAAAAACAAAAACAAACAATCCAAACAAAACAGTGATGGAGCAGAAGTTTGGACAAGTTATTTTCATCATATAGGTCGGCAATGTGATGTAGAAAAACTAATCAACAAACAAAAAAAATCCCAATGTACCTCTAAAAAAAAAAAAAAAAAAAAAAAACCTCTAAAAAGTGAGCGAGAAGAAAAAACATGAAATCACAATCTGTTGGCTCAGTATTGGCAGTCAGTCTGTTGGGTGAACAAAGAGAAGAAAAACAGTGTGAAGATCAGAGAACATTCCAGTCACGGGCTTCACTTACAACAACAGACCCGGCGAGCGCCGGACCGGCCAAATAAGAGCCATCACGTGAAGACATCAACACCGGACCTTGACCAGCCCGCATTCACACATCTGTTAGGCTTCAGATGGATTACACCATATAATGATCGTGATTAGGCCCTAATTGCTAAATCTTTAGCCTGTTGAGTTTAAAGGGAGGTAAACTGCCCTTAATATCTGTGAAAACAGATCCGTGTCAAACAATGGGCTGAACTTTGAATTATGGGCTTGTTTAGACTCACAGTTTAAGGTCTGAAACGCTCTCGCATGAGTAAATTCATCATCAGGATGCAATCCGCTTTAACACAAGGACCTGAGAGAGACACTGCATCTGAATCACAGCAACACATGACGATGCATGCTTTTACTAGAATACACAGTACTGATGATCAAAAGTTTGGGCTCATTCATTTGAGCATAAATACAGTAAATACAGTAAAACAGTGAAATATTACTCCAGTGTAAATCAGCTGTTCTCTATGTGAATATATAGTAAAGTGTAATTTATTCCTGTGATCAAAGCTGAATTTATCATCATTACTCCAGTCTTCAGTGTCACATGATCCTTCACAAATCATTCTAATATGAGGATTTGATGCATAGAAAGTCCAAAAGAACAATATTTATTTGATATAGAATCTTTTGCTACATTATAAATGTCTTTGTCACTTTTGATTAATTTAAAAAATAACATACTGACCCCCAATTTTTGAATGGTAGTGTAAGTCAGATATATCACTCAGGCAGCTGATATTTAAACATTATAAGATCACCATAATTGGCTGATAATGGCCTTGCAAGTACACGTTTTCTGTTATTAAACACTATTAATGAACTCTTTTGTTTACATCAGACATGCTGACAAAAAGTGTGGAGACTCTCCTCTGAGCAGTGACACAAATTGCATGATGTATTTCTTGATGATTTGATATTTTATAACAGTGATTTCATAATGTCTAAATATAATTTCGAAAAATATATATATTAGGGAGTGGAAATGGCTAATAAGCCAACACGAGCTCATCTGCCGCCATCTACTGGTTATAGTGGTTATTTTATGTATTTTCATTTTTAAATAAAAGTGTTTGTTTGCCACCAAGTGTTAGTTTTGATTTTGTTTCCTAAGCTTGCGATTCGATTCAAATCCATTTGAATTCAATTTGATTCAATATCGATTCATTTGGATATATATCAGGTACAGTACACAAAGTAATTTGTATATAAACATTTAATTGGGCACATAAGGCAAGTTTTATAATAATAATGTTATAGTAATAACTTTTTAATTAGGGTAAACGTACCTATTAAGCTTATAAAATAGATTATAAAAAGAAAAAAATAATTTATCATCTTACTTGATGTGTTTGTTACTATATACCTCCTGTATAGCTAATCAGACCATTGCACACTGAGTTATGGGTATCCATGTGTTCACACTGTCTGGCGGCCATTTTGAAAGCTGTCTGAAAACTTTCACCAGAAGAGGAGCCCCTTAAATGTGCATTTTTTTAGATGTTAAAGCCTTTATTTTGGATAAGTATAACTTCTTACTGCAAAATTAAGAGATTAATATTTAGACTTTTGCATATTATAACCTGGAACCTGGATGTGGGAAATAATTACAGTTAGATCTAAAAGATAGTTTTAGCAACATAGCGCAGATGCTACAGAACACTGTTAGCTTACTAGCTGTATAAGACTGTGTGCTACACTAATATATTACTTCACAGGCATTACTAGCTTGTACTTTAAATCAATTATATTATAAATGTACAGTTTATTGATGTTCTGTGGTTTTACACTGCTGTCATTTTTAAAGACTTCATATTATTGTAAGGTGAGCTTAAAGGGTGCGCTACTACGATCACACAGCTTCAGTGTGACATCAATAAGAAAAAGTATAATTTCATATTATAATTATAAATATTATTGTGTGAGAGATTCTTTTATTTTAACATAACTGAAACCAATACCTTGTGCAATGTAGACTTTGGTGAGCTATATAATTATGCTTCAATTCCAATTTTTTAAAAGGCTGGCTGTCCCACACACTTGTTTTCATGATGGATTCATTCTAACATTCATTAAATACTGAAGAACAGGTTGAGTACAAATATAATGAATATGTAATATAGTGCATATATTTATCAGAACACTCCTCTCTAGAGTTATTTTTCTAGCTGACCATCGAGTTTATGGTCACTGATTGTCTTTTCTGAGGTAAATGTGACGTTACGTGACAGTGTTTTATTGACATCTTTCTGCGGTTGAAACACTGATTGATGGATCACGAGACATGATGTCAGTCAGTTGCTCTGTATCTTCTGATGTTCATTTGTTGCTGTGACTAGTAGTGAAGATGATCGGTTCTACAGCGACACAAACACACATTTACTGACTGTTTGAAAGCTGAGACTTTGTTTTATATCAATAGTACCAAAGCACAAATGTCATTGCAATTATTGGATTGCAGGAGCTACAAATAATGTTTAGCAGGGCTGTCACTTTACGTTCGAAAATCGATTGCACAATCGATCGGACCAACCAACACAAGTTTCGAAAACGAAAATAGGGAATCGATTTTAACCACATATGTACACTATTAATTTTAAACGAATTAAATAAAAAAGATAGATTAACAAAACTCACAAACAAGCAGAAAAAGAAAATAAATAATTCCGAAAGTGCAGTAGGCGTTGCGAAAGCTAAAAAGAAAATTCCCACCAATTTTACGCGCCTATAGTTTCAATCGGTTTCAATCGGCTGCTGCTGGTGTTTTGGCAAAAAAAATGGAGGACAACGGCGATCAGCCTGTGCGACATGAGAGACGAGTGATAACCCATAATAACTTGAGGAGTTCGATATGGAAGCACTTCGGGTTTTGGACTGTAGATCAAACTATGAAGAAGGACAACGTGGTATGCAAACTGTGCGATCGTGAGTTCCCATATCACATGGCCTGTTCTCAAGTAAGTCCATTTAAAGTTTCATTTTTGAACAGTTGTCTATAACGGATTGAATCATTAGGTAAAATAATTTTGGAGATGTTTGAATATCCTAAATCATAAATGCAGCGCTGTTGTAGACTGCGACAGATGTTTCTAGTCCACTGATTTGGAGAAGGTAGCGGCCCTGCGTGTTTATCCTACACGAACTTCACGTTCAAAGTAGGCTAGTCCTTCAGTGAATTTTAAGGTTTATTTTCAACCTCTTTTCATGGGCTACAATCGCCTACGTAGGCGAAATTTGTTTGACATTTCTAATCGTAAACACAGCCGTGTTGAAGCCTGCAGTAATGTTTTTCACTGATGTTATGGCAGTCCACTCTGATTATTGTTTTTCGAGAATGATGCACTCCTGTTTATCATTGTGCACGAAACTTCACGCCAATAAATCATCAGAAATATTGCTGACTTGTGCGTCTCAAGCGGCCTCTTTACGTTCGTCCTAATGCCTGTTAGTTGTCCGTGGATTGGCCTATATTTGGCGTCGAAAATGGAAACGTCTTTAGACATGGAAAATTGATTCAATGAACACTTATGTCTCAAAAATCGATTTTTCACAAAAGTGACAGCCGTAATGTTTAGTGAAGTTTTGTTCATGCATCAACTGAAAACAGCACTAAAAGATCGATTCTTGGGATTTAATAATCAATATTGGTTCATCAAAATGACAATCAAGAAATCGATATTTTTAACCCAGCCCTACTCAACATGAGGCTGATTTTGGGTCGGACTCAAGTCATAACTCAGAAGTAATTGTTGATCAAATCAAACACTGCGCTGTGGACAGTGAGTCCAAACACCAGGTCACAGGAACAAACACATGAATGTCCTGATCACATTCCTGTTTGGGACTATTGGAAGACTGCAAACATCGTCCAAACAACCTGAACGTAAAGCTGTCACAGCCGCAGAAGATCAACACACTCTCCTCCGCTGAAACAACAGAATCGAAGCATTAGCGGAGTCAACACTGAACAGCTGCAGAACACCTTCATATTCCATAAACTCCACTTACTGAACTCAGGGAAAATCGAGGGAAACGTTTAGGGATGCAATGATATGAAAATTTTGGCCGATACCCGATAATTCTTTATATTTGAAAGCCGACAGCCAATATATTGGACGATACATCTAAATCCAAATTTCTATATAATTTTTGAGAGCCTGATTACAAAAACTAAAGTCTCACCAGTAAAAGCCATGTCCCAAACACACAATTATGAAGATGTTCTCATTATAATTGTATGTAGTCTATATAACAGTCTTGAGCTGCACTGTTTTCCTTTTTTGAAGTGATTTCAATCATATTTCAAGCAATTCATAACCATCATGGCGAACAGTGCGCATCTGAAGTGTCTCAGCTGAAGGAAATAATACATTATTTACCGGCTTTAATATATCGGCCCATTTTTTTTATATTGAGCCGATAAAGATAACATTAAAAATGAACATATACCGTATCGGCCGATATAGTGGCCAATATATCATGCATCCCTAGAAACGTTTCATCATTGTTTAAGTCGTCATGAAAGGGAAGTTCTCGTCTTTTCTTCTCTATTGTGCCGTATATCTGAGTGAAGCGCTTCCCGAACAAGAACAAATGTAGGGCGGGGCTTGATTGTGTCTGTGGGGAATTGATTGGATGGTTGTGGTTTGCTATTGTTGGATCTCATGTGAGTGACAGGTTGCCCCGCCCTCGTCATCAGAGAAGAGATGACGCTGTTATTCTGATTCAAGATTATTAACACAATAAATGATGTACACCAAGAAATACTGCAATATTCCATAAAAATATGAACTGATTTCATGGTGACTGTAAAATAGAGAGCCTCATTAGAAGGTCATAAAAGAGCGTAATGCTGATGGCCTACAGCTCGTCATTCCCAACATGACAAAACAGAAGGTCTGGAAACACAAGAGCGCTTTGGGAATCAGCCGCTATGACCATAATTACCCTTCCTGACAGCCGCGCATGATGCATTAATATGCACAATGCGTCAAACTCTGCACCTTTAACTAACCAACCCATTCAGAAAATGACAAATGAAAACAAATTATATTTTTTTAAAATACTTTAAAATATAACTAAACTACTTAAAAAATAGTTTATTCACTTGCATCACTTCTCTCTAAATACTCACCAGAAGAACAACATCTTACCAGCTTTCGGTTGGTTAAAGTCTTTAATCATGGACAGAACCATTTCCAAGCATGTCACTTTCACAAACTATTAATAATAAGAAATGGCAGCAATTAACCTAATGAATGCCACCTGGCTAATGGAGCGCCGGCACCGTCATATGTTCTGATAATAATGAGCGTTTGCCGCAGATCTCAACGTAGAGAGAGCGTCACATCCGTCAAGGCAGAAGCTCATTCCATTCCCAATGACTTTAAGGCGTTTGAGAAAACCATTTAATGTCAGAATTGTTATTGGCAGGAGTAAATTTAGGTTAATACACAAACAACTGTGAGTGAACTTCATGACATCTGGAAACGTGAACAGATCGGTCCGAGTGTGTACCGTCTGATAATCGCATCTTATGAAGCTTTTCCCCCTTAAGTCAATATTTATCACTAAAGCCAAGGCGCTTGTGTTTTTGTTTCGTGCTCTACATATGCAAATCGGCCTAATTACACATGCAGATAAGTGCAAAGGAACATCTGCCTCGCCTCCATCGACATGAAGAGAAACAGTCAACTATGATGAATGTGACGTACCAACACAACAGCGCAGACAGAAGCTCGACGCACGTGTGCTTCTCAGCTTCTGCTCGAAGGGAAACACGCATTCACAAGGTCTGAAGGTCTTGGGTGATGTGATAAACCTAAAGTTACACACAGTTCAAATAAATATTTGTCAAATTAGAGTAAATGTGGGCTGACGGTAGAGCGTCCCTTTATTAAAGATGGGCCTGATCACGGTTATATTTCTCAACAAACCCAAAAATGGTTTATAGTTGAATAGCATTTGTATGAGAACATGTCTAGATCTCATTTGATGATCTTCTCTTTTTATTTGTAACTTGATGGACTCAAAGATGATTGAGTTAGTCAGTGTATAAACAGACTGACATTACGCAACACTTCTGGATTCTGTTTTATGATTCAATACAAATGTATTACCAAAAACGGCGGTAATCAAATGAATGCATAAAACCATTTAATTAATCTTTTAAAATGTAATAAAATGAAAATGTAACAATTCCTTTCATTTTTTGGCAAAGTGCTGCACAACAGACGTTTACGGTTAACATTAAAACACTGAAGAAAAACTGTGATATTACTTATATACTATATTTCTATCATTAGGACACTTACTTTTTTCCCAAGGTGCACCTGTGCTCTTAAGTTTAGGAGCGCATTTAGAAACTTTAGAGGCGAAACTAACCATTTCTGCATTTTATTTATGTCAGTTAACATTTATTTATTTCAAGTAAAGAGATTTTTTAATAGTTTTAGTTTTTGTTAGCTATAACAACACTGATACTAGTAAAATCTCTATATTTAATAATACGCGTCAGATAATGTTCTCAGTCTTTCCTGTGACGGGGCGTCCCACACACAAGATACAAGAGTTTACTTTAAATTACATGGAAATTAAATTAAAATACATACAGTTTGTGTAACCAAATAATAACCGGGTGGAAATTGGACACACAACGTGACTTTTATTTAATAAACAAGCCCGAAATACACCAGGACTCTTATTTTGAAATGTCTGCCTTATTATTGCAGGAGCTCATTCAGATTCAGACGAGGAGATAAAATATGCATTCTTACAACCGTACACAACATATTACAGTATAAACACCGTACAGTAAACACTGTCATAACTGATCAGCATTAGTGTCGTTTGGCATAAATGTGCTATTCATTGATCGGTCGCACAACACCTTCAGGCTCTGAGACGTGAAGCGCTCACATTTATTTAATGAAATCAGAGCCTTTTGAAGATTAATAATCACATTAGGCAGTATCGCCATTTATGTTTTTCCATCCACAAAATATAAGACGCCTTAAAATGATCACTGTTATACCATTTAAGGAACTGAAGACTTTTTATGATCTTACATTTGTGAAAACTGATCCGCAGGGATTGTTTATTCACACACGTGCTCCAAAATACAGTTCACACACATCTATTTTTAGTCGCAAATGCGAGTGAAATGGTCGATCATAATTTCTAGTTAAACCAAACTTTTATTTTGGCGGGCTGCAGTGAAGAGTTTGAGTTAACAGTTAATGCATTAGGTATTATGAAGTAACTATGAACAATACTGAAGTAAAATGTTATTTTCTGCTGTTATTTAAGTTGCACGAATGCCCTAGATGAATGATCCCTAATGAACCAATAAACCATATAGAGTTATAAATACTGTAGGAGTAAATCCAGTCCTCCTGCGGCTCTGGAATCGGTGCACAGGACATTCACAGAGAGTAAATGAACACGAGATGTTCTCCAGCTGTCGGAGTGGTTTCTCAGTAGTCGCCTCAAACAGAGACACGTATAACACAATCCCAGTGCTAATTATGATCGGCCGTGAAAGGTGGCACTCTGTGACCGGACGTGTTAAAGTTATTTTGGTCTGGCCTCGAAGAATCATTACTGCAGTTTCTCCTGAAAACTGTCAGTAAAGCCTCTTTTACCCATCATGCACTGGGCATCCGCAGATTACGCTGGCCAGCGGCCTCCTGCCTGAAGCAACGCTACCGACGCTTGTCCCATTCTGGGCAATTTGTTCCATTCCAGCAATGCAACTGATCCCAGTACGCAAACACACACACTACATCCATCGTCTGACAATACGCCACGAGGGTCATGTGATCGTGTGTCCTGAGGGTTCGGTACGTACCTCGGTTTTGAAGTCACGGTTCGGTACAGCAGGGGAGAGAAAACTAAAAAAATGTTTATTAAACAGTGGTTTACTGAACAAATTGTGCCTGTCTTTAAATGAATTCAATTATAACTCAAAGTTTCTTAAAGATAATGCTATAGGGAGCCCTTACTCGCACATTACTATAATATTAAAGGTTAACAACAGAGCTCAAACTATTAGCCTAAATTCAGCTGCTATTCATGTTTAGATATAATATCAACACTCAAATAACATATTGTGTGCAAACATGTAAACTTCACATAAAGCAGTTTTTGCATTAACTTCTAAATCTAATTATAAAATTGTTTTTACTCCAATTCGTTGTTGAAATATAATCATTTATACACAGTGGCTGTCATTTTCTGACATGATTTATTTAAACACACATTAATAATCCAGACATCACTAACAGGTTCAGTAGAATATAATGATATATAGGCTAATATAGGTCATATATTCAGTGAAAGAGTTGATTTCTCTAGTGAACTCACAGCTGTGGACACTGAATGACTTCTGAGGGAAATGTGATGCTGCGGGACATTGTTCTCAAGCTGTTTTATTGACGTCTTTCCGCCGTTGAAACACTGATTGGGCGATTACACCACATGTGATGCGTTTCAGTGAGTGGTAATGTATCCTCAACATTCCTTCAGATGTTCATTCATGTTTATTCTTTGACTATGACGATCGCGTTCACTCGTCTATACAGTGATCAGTCACGTCACATTAAAGAGTGGCAAAACAGCATTTATCGTTTGAATTTCCTGATAAAACGGACAAAATACTTCATATGTTGTTGTGGGAACTCGGATTGAAGTATGTTCCGCGCGTAAAACAAGCTGTTAACTGTTAAAGATTGCACTCTGTACACACGTGCACCGTTCCGGAACGGTTCGGTGCGAATACGTGTACCGTTACACCCCTAGCTATAACATAAAAAGAGTGCGCTCTATTACAAATAATTATATTTAAAAAATACCCAAAACAGCGCCATTACAAGATGGAAATATAGACTAGAAAAGATATTTAAACTTGCTCTGCCCTTACGTCCATGACCGTGTTAATTTCGTTGACGAATAATGTGTCATAATTTGTCAACGACCTTTTTTCACTGAAAACTAAAAAAACAGTTTTGGATGACAAAAACTATGATGAAAATCTACTGTCATTTTCGTCAACAAATAAAAACGAGATGAAAATGTTAGGGAGGGCCGATTAGGGAAGAGATCCCGTCAGAACGGATGATGCGCACATTTGAGATGTGACGTGCGGATCTAACGGCGGTAAAACACGGCTCTGTTGAGCTTCTAAAGGCTCACGCGACAGCGCTTCAGAGCGGCTCAATCAATGAATAACACACATTTATGACAGGTGATGTTTATGAACTAATGCTGATCAATAATGACAATGTTTACTTTACGATGTTTATATAGTAATATGTTTTAGACGGTTGTAACGATGCATATTTTATCTCCTCATCTGAACTGCAATAGTAAGGCGCATACATTTCAAAATAAGAGTCCCGGTGTATTTGAGCTTGTTTAATTAAAAGTCACGCATTATATACACGTTTTTGGTTACACAATAAACTATTTAATTTAATTCCCATTTAATTCATAGTCAGGAGGAAAGACTAAGAACAGTATTTGACATATTATTCGATAAAGTATCAGGGTTATAATAGTTCACTAAAACCATTAAAAAATATTAATTACTTGAAATTAAATAAATGTTAACTGAAATTAAAAAAAAAAAAAAAAAAAAAAACTTATCTGAAGCTTTAGCTTAACCTGATATACTAACTAAAACAGAAATACAACATTATAAAAACTATACAGATGTTTTTAAAAAACAAACAAAAAAGTGAAGTGAGCTCTTTCGTGTATTTATGTCAAAAACACAATTATGTCAAAATGTGAGTTGACGTATTCAAGTAACAGTCGGTTATGTAATGCTTAAATGCTCAATTAATGCATTACAATTGAACTGAACATTAGATTTTAGTCGACTTAAACTAAAAACTATTCAGGTGACTAAAATATGACAAACTAAATGGCATTTTAGTCAAACGACTACGACTAAAACTAAATCAAAATTTGCTGTCAAAATTAACACTGGTCCATGACTCCCTGCGGAGTTGCAAGTTTTGGCGTCTTTCCAGTTCTTAACGCCGAACGTGCTCTTATAGATGAAACGCGTATCTATAACACAAATTGTATTTATCGTGTGATTTATACGGCAAAATGAGTTTTTACGTGCATATAATACGCATTGTCAACCCATTGGGTAGGATTAGTGGTGTGGGTTACGTGCATACAACACGCCATAAACTGCGTATCATATGCACGTAAAAACTCATTTTGCCGTATAAATCTAATGTAGAAAAAAATAAAGTTAAAAATAAAGTTTACATTAAAAATATATTATGCATACCCTCTGTCTATCTAACTTTGTATTTTTTGCATTGCATATTCTATGTTTAGGGATGACAGATTGATAAGCAGACATGCTATTTATGACTGGATGCAACTTTTGATACTTTGCGGTAAAAGTGTCTCTCATATTGATGCGAATGCTTTTAAACCATTCAAGCGCAACAAGACAGAAGAGAACGCGCTGTCTGTGAATGTCCTGACTGTGTGACACACACACGACGCACAGAAAGACGAGCGCCAGTATCGAGTTACTGTGAAATTACAATATGAAAACATTAAAAATTAAATATTTTTAATCGCGATTAATTACTGAAAAAAGTGTGATGAATTAGTTGGTTTTTTTATTGAAACTTTTATTTCCAGTGCCTGTCTTCATTACTTTACTGTCTCTTTTTAATAGGGATGCACGATATAGTGGCCACCATATCAGTATCAGCCGATACATGTCCATTTTTAATGTTTGCACCTGGTATTAAGATGCGTTTTGGTCGATCGGACCACAAGTAGACGAGGGAGACACATTCCCATTTACACCTGGTGTCTCTTTTGTCCTCTTTCAATCACTTCTGTCCTGAATTCTTCGAGGTGAGGGTAAAAGTATGGACTTTTTCAGATCTTTCGATCTAATGGATGAAATAAGCTCATGCAATTTACATATGAACGCGACCGGAGACGACGGAAAAACAATGTAACCACATTAACCAATCACAACCGTCCGTTGCTGTGACTTGTACTTGAGTGCTCAGGTACTCTTACCCATAGTACAGTCTGATTTTGAGTTCATGAAACTCACACAAGTGATGGTAAAAACCAGTCAGACACAGCAGGCCTGATAAAATGAGGCTGGTTAACGTCAGCTCCACCCGGCCGTTGGATTAACAGCCATGTGATGGGAGGATAACGGGCAGATGAGCGATAAATAATCAATGAGGAGAGCTCGTGGCCCGAGCCTTGCCATCACAAACACTGTGTCCGCAGCCAAGCAATCAGCATATCAATGGCACGCCGGCTTCACCGCGGTTTACTGCGCAGATCGCGATGGATAAACCCCCGATAACAGAGAAATTAACAAATGCTTGACATTTGCTCGACATCCATTATTCTGACACTTCTTCAGAATTTCAAAAGCCTGAGTGCATCCTTAATCAAAATTCATATTCCCCAAGCGAGCCACTGGCAACATATTGCAGCCCGCCTCAGCGCTGATGAAAACGACACATTAGGGCCCGTTTCAGACGCATTAAGGGCCTTGGCATTGGCGACTTCGCATTCGAACACGCCCAACCGGGGAGCATCTGCCCGCGCGAGCGTCTCCCGTATTCCTCTCTCTCCCAGCTCCGGAGACATATGCAAACTGAGTGGAAAAGCATTTTAAAGAGGGCCGATCATTACACCCAAATTCATTCATGGGGTTGTACGGGGCCTGGCCACAGCCCCTCTCAGGGGAGGAGTGCCAGCGCTCCATATGAACCGGACGAGTGCTCTTCATTTCCAATTCTAATGTTCAGAAGTCAGAGGAAAGGCCCGGCTGATGTCACAGCTCGCCAGCCGCCCATCACGCCCCTCATTGTAGACGCTGGATTTGCATGTGTCTCCATTGTGAGACGGGGGAGAGTGACAGCACCGTGTCCAATTGGCATTCCCCTCAAAGCAGCCAGAGCTCGGGCCACGAGAGGCCTGGTTGACAGATGACTCCCAACATCTGTGTTACGGGAGCGTCTCCCTTCCTGTCCGGCAGACACATGACAGGAGCTCAGGAAGCCCACAGACACGGAGGATACGGCCTCTAACGCTGCTCAGACACATGCGCTTCACAGGCATATGCCATTATATGATACAACCAGGGCTGTGAAGACATTCTGTTCGCAGTTAATAGAAGGTAAATTAAGTATATATTAAGAATGGTTTTTATCTTTTTTATTAACAATTTAGAACATGATTAACTCTTTTTTTAATTATATTTACAAATATTCCATGACAGCCAGAATATTTTAATGTATGAATAACTAAGCTGTGAGTATGTCAACAACAAAAGAACTAAACTAAAATAAACAAAACAAATTTTTTTTTTTAAATATATATAAAATAAATAAAATAAAATTTAATAAATAATATTAAAAAATAATATTTTTGAGAGAGTATGGGGTCGGTTCATCAATCTGGTGCACTTTGAGAGTTCAAACTGAAGAGCTCCAACACATGTTCAGTGTGAACAAAGAAAAAAGTCTGAACTTTAAAGGGCTCTTTTTAGTTGTGATATTGTGTCGCAGTCTACATTACATTCACACTGGTGTTCTAGGGAGCCAAACAACTAGAATATAATAATAATAATAATATTATATTATTTCAACACGATACATTGTTAATCGATATATCGCGATATAAAAATGTGGCGATATGTATCGTTTATCCAAGGCTCAGCTTGCTGTATTTATAAGGTATAATTCACCCAAATATGTAAATTCTGTCATCATGTACTCGCCCTCATGTCGTTTCGTTTAACTTCCAAACACAAATGAAGATTTTTTTTTTTTTGAGTGAGTAAATGCAAAATTTACATTTTTGGATGAGCTAAACATTTACAGTCTGGGAAGAGTCATGTTGACACGCTTTCTTGTGATTAGAACTGTGACTGATGGCATTGATCGTCTGAAGCGCACACACACTCCTCAAAGTGAAAGTGCAAACATCATTTAAATCACCAGATCACATTTAGTTTTAGTAGTATGATTATTCAGAGTGTTTTAGTTTAGTGCATTAATAGCGGGAGGCGGGTCATAGCGAGCACCGGGAGAGCGCGAGGACTGTGTGAGGGAAAAAATAAAGTTTACAGAGTTTCAGTGGCATTACTACATTAAACGACTATACATAATGTTGGATATAATGTATAATAATGCAATGGGGGAATATTTGTGGGTCCTGATTATAATACAATAATAATAATATTTTAATAATAATAATTAAAAAAAACTATTTTGGTTAAAATAATCACGATATGTATCGAATCGTGACTTGAGTGTATCATTACACCCCTAGTTAATAATCTATATATTATAAAACAAATGCACTGTACAATAAATGAAAATGAATATTTCATAATTATATTATTTACGTTACAGTAGGGAAATTATAATACTTTTGTTCTAATTTTTTCACTTGTCAGAGATAAACCATTGAGTTTTTATTTCGACGGAAAACTATTTTCGTGAAAACAGGTTTACAAACGCATCTCATTATAAACCTAGTGAAATGCTGTAATCATCTTCCCACAAAAATGTATAATGTGAAAATAAAGCATAACTGGTGGCTGTTCCCAAAGGCACGCTAAACGAGTTCACTGCATCCACTCTGAGATGCGGAAAACACCGGATCACGAGCTGATCGCGTGAGCAAAGTCAAACACACAGCACAAACTGACTATATACTTCTTTTACACGGTGTTTTGAACATAAATGTATGTCGGCAGTGTGTGTACATAACCACACCTTTTTTTAATCCCTATAAATCATAAGCAGTGTCTCAGAATAAGCCGTTTGCAGTTTCTGTACAATGTGATGTCACATATGCTTAGGCCCCGCCCACCACTGCTGACTGACTCTGCCCTATTAGCATAGACCCCGCCCATGACTTCCCGCAGACTCCGCCCTATTAGCATAGACCCCGCCCATGACTTCCCGCAGACTCCGTCCTATTAGCATAGACCCCGCCCATGACTTCTGACAGACTCTGCCCTAGTAGCATAGACCCCGCCCATGACTTCCCGCAGACTCCGCCCTATTAGCATAGACCCCGCCCATGACTGATGACAGACTCCACCCTATTAGCATAGACCCCACCCATGACTGATGACAGACTCCACCCTATTAGCATAGACCCCGCCCATGACTGATGACAGACTCCGCCCTATTAGCATAGACCCCGCCCATGAATTCTGACAGACTCTGCCCTATTAGCATAGAACCTGCCCATGACTTCGGACAGACTCCGCCCTATTAGCATAGACCCCGCCCATGACTTCCAACAGACTCCGCCCTATTAGCATAGACCCCACCCATGACTTCTGACAGACTCTGCACTATTAGCATAGACCCCGCCCATGACTGCTGACAGACTCCGCCCTATTAGCATAGACCCCGCCCGTAACTTCTGACAGACTCTGCCCTATTAGCATAGACCCCGCCCATGACTTCTGACAGACTCTGCCCTAGTAGCATAGACCCCGCCCATGACTTCTGACAGACTCCGCCCTAGTAGCATAGACCCCGCCCATGACTTCCCACAGACTCCGCCCTATTAGCATAGACCCCGCCCATGACTGATGACAGACTCCACCCTATTAGCATAGACCCCACCCATGACTGATGACAGACTCCACCCTATTAGCATAGACCCCGCCCATGACTGATGACAGACTCCGCCCTATTAGCATAGACCCCGCCCATGAATTCTGACAGACTCTGCCCTATTAGCATAGACCCCGCCCATGACTTCGGACAGACTCCGCCCTATTAGCATAGACCCCGCCCATGACTTCCAACAGACTCCGCCCTATTAGCATAGACCCCACCCATGACTTCTGACAGACTCTGCACTATTAGCATAGACCCCGCCCATGACTGATGACAGACTCCGCCCTATTAGCATAGACCCCGCCCGTAACTTCTGACAGACTCTGCCCTATTAGCATAGACCCCGCCCGTGACTTCTGACAGACTCCGCCCTAGTAGCATAGACCCCGGCCATGACTGCTGACAGACTCCGCCCTATTAGCATAGACCCCGCCCATGACTTCTGACAGACTCCACCCTATTAGCATAGACCCCGCCCATGACTTCTGACAGACTCCACCCTATTAGCATAGACCCCTCCCATGACTTCTGACAGACTCCGCCCTATTAGCATAGACCCCGCCCATGACTGCTGACAGACTCCGCCCTATTAGCATAGACCCCGCCCTCAGTGAGCTGTACACAGTCCGCCATGTTTATCTCCCCGCCAGAGCATTCAAGTAAGAAATGTGTTCTTATTAAAGCTACTAAAGTTACTATACGTTCACAGACATAACCGACTGTGTTTATGTGAACTGTGTGTTTTTGACATAACCTTGTGTGTATTCGACAGTTTAAGCGCAATAAGACGTGAAAGAGAACTTAGTTTAATACTCTCGGGACGCTCCGTCTGATCCAGCTTTCTGTGCGCGTGTTTCGGGTGTGTGTGCGCTCACAAAACCATATATCAGAAGTTTAGACGGATATGGCTTTAAAACTCATGCAGATCATAAACTCTCATGATGATGAAGAACTGCAGTGTCACGTGAGCGCGATAGAGATGATCATCAAAACCAAACAGATGTTTTAGTTTAGCAGAGTATCAGAGGCACGAGCTGTACAGGCTCCGCCCTCTTCTGGATAGGGGGCGGAGCAGCAGCTCATTTGCATTTAAAGACACATGCACGAAAACAGCATGTTTTTCCTTCCACTCAAAATGTACAACATGGTATAATAAATGATCTGTGGGGTATTTTACGCTGAAACTTCACACACACATAAGACACATGGGACATAATAGGTCCCCTTTAATTAAATCACAGTCTTTTGCGATTGGATAAGTGCACAAAGCCATATCACGCTATTGATTTTTAGTTCGTTTGACAGATACTTTGCCAAAGTAATGGCATAAAACAACGTTAGAGATGTTTTATGTTATTATGATAAGTTTCAAAATATTTTCAGTTCATTATGAAACTGGTGGCACAGATTACACTATGGCGGGCTGCCGGAGGCTCGGTTATTCATGGGAAACATTCATGCATTTTATTGTATCTTCATTCATTATTTTATTTTCTTTTTTTAAATCAATGCTTGGATGTTGGCAAGTTACATAAAAAAAAAAACAACATTTCAAACAGAGAGCTGAAATTACAATAATATTTCCGTCTTCATTTCATAATTTTCAAACCAACAAGCCTTTATTATGGCGATAAACCACAGGGAGCCCTTACAGCTTCTCTTTTGTTGGCAAAAAGTTTATAAACGCTTCTCATTACAAATCTGAAGAAATCTCACTCGCTACATTTCCAAAAACATGTTATAAGTAATGCAAACTTTTATTCTGATTAATTGTTCAGCCCTACTGCATATGCAGTTTAGTCAGATATCATTGTGTTCGTGTGCAACAGTTTCCTGCAAAACACAGCAGACTCACAATGATTCACTTGAATCGTTCAAAGTGATTCTGGAGCTCACAAATGACTCCCTTACTGAATCGCAAATCATTTTTCACATCCTTCGAAATGAACCAAGAAGTTTTACTGTAATGTGTATTCAAGGTTGATGAGACTTACATCAGTCTATTTAAACACTTGTGTAATTAAAGATAAATACACAGAATAAAATACACAAATCTGTTCCAAAAACATCAAATATTTTACAAATTATAATACTAGAAATATTATGAATTAAAATGTTTCTGAACGACCATCATTATCAGGCAATTCTGTAATGTGTCATTTGACAGCTAAATGTTGGTAGTCAAGTTTTAGTTTAGTTTAGCTCTGCTTACATTAAAAAGGGCCACACATGTACTGATAAATCAGGGTTTCCCAAACAGGGATTTATGAAAATGTAAAATTAAAATAAATAAGTAAATGTAGCTTAGTGTGATAATCAAATCAAAGGCTGTGATTTAATTAAATAACTGTATAGTCTGATGCGCTGCGTGTTTCAGAGTGAAGTGCGGATCTGTGTTCATTTGCACGCGTTCAGCTCCAGTGTTTTAGCGTCTCACAGAAAATGTGTTTGTGTGTTTAATGTGCGACATGCGCTAGATTCACTTTATGTACACATTTGCATTAGTTCCAACATTTTTGTGTACAGAAGTTTACAGGATTTCACCAGTATTACATAATATAAAAGACTGAGGATTTGAAAGCTAAATATATAAAAAAAATATATTATAATTATCAAAATATTATTATTATTATTATTTTTATGTGGGGTTTTTTTTTAAACTTAATGAATTGTTATATTGTATACGTTTCATGATTTCAATTAATTAGACATGCTTTATTACTAAAATTTAATCTAACCATTAAAATGGAGTATGTAAAATTTATTTAAAAAAATAAAATCAAATAAATAAATAAATAAATAAAAACAAACCAGAAAAATAAAAAATAAAATAGGAACGGATTTTGGGGAAAAATAAAATGGAAAATTAGAAGAAAAAAACAGGGCCCTAAAATATATATTTTTTTTTTTTTTTTTTTGGTTAAAACCTTAATTGAATTGTTGTTAAATTGTATAAGTTTCATGATTTCAATTAATTAGGCATGCTTTTTGATTATTAAAATGTAATTTAACCATTAAAATGGAGTATGGGAAATTTAAAACATAAAAAACAGAATCCAGAAAAATTTTAAAGAAAATAAAAACAGATTTTGGGGAAAAAAAAATGGGAGTTTAGAGAAAAAAAAAAAAAAAAAAAAAATCAAACAGATTTCATAGGGCCCTAAAATGTGTTTTTGATCAACTTTTAATGAATTGTTGTTAAATTGTATAAGTTTCATGATTTCAATTAATTAGACATGCTTTTTGATTACTAAAATGTAATTTAACCATTAAAATGGAGTATGGGAAATTTAAAACAGAATTTATGGGAAAATGGGAATCTGGTTAAAAATAAAAGGGATTTCAGAGGGGCCTACAAAAGGACAGAGTGAGGTTAAACATCAGTGTTTTCAGTGTTCAGGAGATGACAAAGCATGCAGATGGGACGAGCTCAGGGCCGTTCGGCCTTCCCAGCAGTGACAGCACGGATGAAGAACGACAGAGGACGACACTCGCACCCCCTCCTCTGCGCTAGTATTTACCAAGGCCCGTGGCTCTCGGACGGGGGGTGTATTGGCAGGCCTGAGCACACGCTAAGAGATGATGGATGGCCTAGTCGATATGTTGTGTCTTAAGAGCCCGATTTCCTGCCAGTCCAATCACGAAGCCTCCAGAGCGCCTCTCAGCTGACTGGACGAGCCAAATCATTTTGCAGGCTGGGAAAACACTACGTCTGTCGAGCTTAGTGGTTGTTAATCGATTGTATATGCATCTGTTGAAGCCACACGTTCGCATTATTTTAACATTTTTAAAATAATAATGTTTAACAGCTGAATTTGAGGTGAAAAATTACATTACCCATGATGCTGTGCAGAAAATTCCACCAATTAGAGTCACGGCGAGCAAATTACGCCAAAAGAGCTCTTTAGCTCCGCCCACTCTCATGAATTGTTGTTAAATTGTATACGGTTCACTGTTAGCGTAATTAATTACACATGCCTTTTGATCACTAATTTAAATTAACAGAAAAAAACAGAACCCAGAATAAAAACAATGGATTTTGGGGGGAAATAAAATGGAATTTTAGAAAAAATAAACCGGATTTCATAGGGTCCTAAAAAAGTGTTTTTTGTTGTTTTTTTTTTGTTAAACTTTTAATAAATTGTTAAATTGTACAAGTTTCATGATCTGAATTAATTAGACATGATTTTTGATTATGGGAAATTAAAAACAGAAAAAAACAAAATCCAGAAAAATTTAAATAATAAAAATAAAAAGGAAAAGACAGAATTTGGGAAAAAATAAAACGGATTTCAATCAATTGTATATGCTTCTGTTGAAAAAACATTATTTTAACTTGTTTTTAAAATAACAAAATAGCTGAATTTGTGGTGAAAAACTACATTACCCATGATGCTGAGCAAAAATTCCACCAATTAGAGTCACGTTGAGCAAATCACGCCAAAAGTGCTCTATAGCTCCGCCCACTCATGAATTGTTGTTAAATTGTATACAGTTCACTAGACATGATGCTTTTTGATTACTAAAATTTGATTTAAACATTAAAATTGAGTATGGGAAATTTAAAACAGAAAAAAAACTGAATCCAGGAAAAAAATAGGGCCATAAACTTTTAATGAATTGTTGTTAAATTGTATAAGTTTCATGATTTCAATTGATTAGACATGCTTTTTGATTACTAAAATTTAATTTAACCATTAAAATGGAGTATGGGAAATAAAACAAATAAAAAAATAAATAAAAATCCAGAAAAATTAAAATGGGAAAAGACATAATTTGGGAAAAAATAAAACGGATTTCAAGCGATTGTATATGCTTCTTTTGAAGCCACTCATTTGCATTATTTTAACTAAATACCGAAATAGCTGAATTTATCAGCTCAAAATAGCTGAATTTGTGGTGAAAAACTACATTACCCATGATGCTGAGCAAAAATTCCACCAATTAGAGTCAGGGCAAGCAAAAGTGATCTATAGCTCCGCCCACTCCTATAAAGCACTGCGAATGATCAATCAAGTCAATCAAGTCTCCTTATGCTGTCAAAATACTTAAATATTTGTATACATATATACATATTTTGCAATAAACTTAAAATAAATTGTTTCTATAGATTAGGTTGTATATTTCAAGATCATTTAAATATGATTGTCAACTGCTATGCTTCATGGGATTGTAGTTCTCTCCCTCACTAAAGCCATTTAGTCTTCAAAAAATGTGCTTCAAATCAAAGTTTGTAATGTTGTGATTCACTTTGCGGCCGCATGGTTTAATTCATGGCTTATATCGCTTTAACGAAGATTTCTTGAAATCCCTTGAATGAATAGGTGGGCCGCACTAATGCACTCGACTGAATTTTGGCTGTGCTTCTGGTCATGCAAAAAACAAAGGCAAGCGTTAGTCCTGCACTGAACCTGCCTGAAAGACAAAACACACTGCGAGTGATACGAACGGGGCCATATATCAGGATATTCCAGGAGGACAATGGCATATAAAGCAGCACATCTGGGGCACGAGACTAATACACACTGCATTCTGTAAAGTGCTGACGCCAATAAGAGCGGCGCTGAATTCCTGCGGGACGCGCGGGGCTGTACTGGAGCTGTGATTACTGCACGATGAAAACAGGAAGCTCCTGCTTCATATGACTTTCTAAGTGACCTCTGAAGAATCACGGGCGTCTCAGGGGTCTGACGGGATTACATGTGTTACATTCAATAAAGACACGCTCTCAGTGCCACGGACACAACAGACACGGCTCTGCCATCACACACACAATCAACATATTCACCATATGAAGACTCAGAGATTATTAGATTGATAAAACACAGACATGAGCTCAACTGTTTCAGGCCTTTTTGTCCCTGGATATTTGATCTAATAAAATAAAAAGCACCTAAATATCACATACACAATTTTTTAAATAAGCTTGTATTAAATTCACATTGCCAATAATCAGCATTAAGCTCAAATGAAACCTGTCTGCAGTGTGTTTCTGATGGAGCGCGTGTGTTCTTACTGAGGGAACCGTGTCTTCAGCGTGTCCATGCACTGGCGTGTGGGACGCAGCTGCTCTATGAACCGGCCCATAGTCCTGTATTCTGCTCGGCTGATCTTCATCTTACTCTCCTGCTTACCTGGAAGACAGATAGAAAGAAAACATGTATTAATGTGAGACTGATTTATTTATTCACTGATATCAACTTCAGCTGTGTGTGTGTATATACACCGATCAGGCATAATATTATGACCTAATATTATGTTGGTCCCCCTTTTGCTGCCAAAACAGCCCTGACCCGTCGAGGCATGGACTCCACTAGACCCCTGAAGGTGTGCTGGCACCAAGATGTTAGCAGCAGATCCTTTAAGTCCTGTAAGTTGCGAGGTGGGGAATTTGCCTTCGCTCCACACGTGCATCAATGAGCCTTGGCCGCCCATGACCCTGTCGCCGGTTCACCACTGTTATTTTCTTGAACCACTTTTGATAGATACTGACCACTGCAGACCGGGAACACCCCACAAGAGCTGCAGTTTTGGAGATGCTCTGACCCAGTCGTCTAGCCATCAAACTCGCTCAAATCCTTACGCTTGCCCATTTTTCCTGCTTCTAACACATCAACTTTGAGGACAAAATGTTCACTTGCTGCCTAATATATCCCACCCACTAACAGCTGCCGTGATGAAGAGATAACCAGTGTTATTCACTTCACCTGTCATATGTGTATATATACAGTACAGTGCAAAAGTATTAGGCACGTTAGTATTTTCACACAAAAAATGGCTCCTTGTACATACAAAAATCTCACTGGATTATTACAATTAATGGCAAAAGGAATGTTTGGAAATGTAAACTGATATTTCCTACTGACACACTACAGCACAAGAGATATAAAAAAACTGGATTAAAACCATTTTGGGGATGAAAATACTAACGTGCCTAAGACTTTTGCACAGTACTGTATACAGAAGATGCTAGTTAACTGTCAGTGAATTGATGCTTATATCTTTCCATGAAGACTATTAATAAAGTCTTCACAGACACTTAAGTTACAGTATTTAGTATGGTAAACACCACAGTTTGATACTGATATAGCCTTAACAATGACAGTTATGTATAATACTAAATTACCTCATTATTACTGTAGTAATTAGCAGTGCGGGTTACCATGGTGATTTTTCAGAGAGAGTGAAAGAACTACACGTTTGTTCCATCATGTAAAGGCAAGATAAAACATCGCATGTATCTAAACACTACATCTGACACACGGATAGATATTAAACATACACAAACATGAGGAGAGCTGTCAGCTCGCGCGCGCACTCCAGCTATACTGTACCTGCGACCGCCGCGCTGCTACTGCCTGACACAGCATCCATGATTCAATTAAAAACACTTTCACAACATAAACACACACTGTTAGCACAGCAAACACTTCAGACTTTGCTGCTCACTGCGACACTTCCTCATCAACTCCCGCGAACGCGTTCAAACGTGACATCACAGGAAACGCGCTCCTGATTGGCCGTGATGACTATTGTCATTGAGCATACCGGAAGCTGATTGGAGGATTGTGACGTGAAGCTTTCTGTTGATATAAGGAGAAATAAATGTGTTATTGCTAACATGAAGAAAGTGACAATTTATCGATTTCAGTTCCAGGATTGTGTTTCATTACTCGTCCGAGTCTACAAAGAAATAGTCATTACAACTTAAACCTATGAGCGATGTGCTTAAACATAAACATTAATTATGCCACACTAATATTTCTGGACGAGCGTTTAACGTTTATAAAAATGCTTTTAAACATTTCATATTTTGTATTTCCCAAAACAAATTACGAATAAAATAAAATATATTATAATATAATATTTAATTCTATAATTACAAACTGACATGTTCAACATGTTTAATATATTTTGGTTTAAAATACTGATATGTCTACTTACATAAGTTATTAAGAAACAGTAAGTGTTGTGTTTGTCTATTTTAAGGGCCACTTCATCATAAATTGCTCATTTCATTCAGTTTTTCTGACCTCTTACTCTGTTTAATCCATTATTTCTCCTTTCAGTCTTTCAGACTCGTATAGAGACACGGGCTCTTTTTATGTGAGTTTGAATTATTGCATTCTGACTGCATGCTGATTCACTATTACATTTAATATTCTGAAAATAAGTCTATAATTCTCTTCACATAAAGCACCATGTTCACGTTTCACCTCAGACCGGTAAAGACTGTGTTCCGCCGCTTCTGATAACCACATAAGTGTATCAGAGAGTAATCCAGTGTCTGTAAGAAGGCAGTGCGTGACCTCTGACCCCTGAATCAGGGAGTGATCCTCAGAAAGGGCCCGGGACAGAAGCAGATAGACATCTGGGGTCCCGCGGCGGCGTGAGGCTGATTGCTGTGAGAGCGAGGTCAGGTTCAGCCTCACAGGTAGAGCATCTGAGGATCAGCCGAGCTGGAATCAAAGGATCAGTGATACAATCAGAGCATGTAATGGCTGTAAAGAGCGGATCAGAGGGGAGGGGGTGTGTGTGTGTGAGTAGTGTAGTGTAAGTGTGAGTGTGTGTGAGTGTGTGTGTGTTGACTTGATAAGCTGCTTTAATCTTGTCACCTTCAAATAACACGCAACCCAAAATACTACTGAACATCTCCAACATAATATAAAAGCATAATAAAAGTTAATTTAATACATATAGGGGCATGTTGTCGCACTTTAGTATCACATGAAAAGATAAAAAAAACGGAATCGCCGTGTGCCAACTAGCCCTGGTCCTCCCTGTATGTGTCACATAGAGTGAACTCAAAAACAAAGGAGAGCTGGATCCATATGCAGTGAGTTTAATAAAAGAATAAACATAATAACAGCTTAACATGGAGAACCAGGGAACCAAGGAACCAGAGAACAGAAAAAGTGCACCAAACATAACATCCATGTAGGACAAGACTCAACAAGGAACACAAGAAACACTAGGGTTTAAATTCACAAGGGATAATGGGCAAACAAGACACAGCTGGGAACAATCAAAGAACTAATCAACAAGAAAAACTACAAAGGACTACAAAACATGGCTTAAAACAGCCACACAAGTCCACACAAGATCAGGGGAAAACAAGACCGGAATCATGACTGGAGGGCTGGAGCCATCTCGGGACTCTGGACAGAGGCTGGAGGGTTGGAGCCATCTCGGGACTCTGGAAAGGGGCTGGAGGGCTGGAGCCATCTCGGGACTCTGGACAGGGGCTGGAGGGCTGGAGCCATCTCGGGACTCTGGACAGGGGCTGGAAGGCTGGAGCCATCTCGGGACTCTGGACAGGGGCTGGAGGGCTGGAGCCATCTCGGGACTCTGGACAAGGGCTGGAGAGCTGGAGCCATCTCGGGACTCTGGACAGGGGCTGGAGGGCTGGAGCCATCTCGGGACTATGGACAAGGGCTGGGGGGCTGGAGAGCTGGAGCCATCTCGGGACTCTGGACAGGGACTGGAGGGCTGGAGCCATCTCGGGACTCTGGACAGGGACTGGAGGGCTGGAGCCATCTCGGGACTCTGGACAGGGACTGGAGGGCTGGAGCCATCTCGGGACTCTGGACAGGGACTGGAGGGCTGGAGCCATCTCGGGACTCTGGACAGGGACTGGAGGGCTGGAGCCATCTCGGGACTCTGGACAGGGACTGGAGGGCTGGAGCCATCTCGGGACTCTGGACAGGGACTGGAGGGCTGGAGCCATCTCGGGACTCTGGACAGGGACTGGAGGGCTGGAGCCATCTCGGGACTCTGGACAGGGACTGGAGGGCTGGAGCCATCTCGGGACTCTGGACAGGGACTGGAGGGCTGGAGCCATCTCGGGACTCTGGACAGGGACTGGAGGGCTGGAGCCATCTCGGGACTCTGGACAGGGACTGGAGGGCTGGAGCCATCTCGGGACTCTGGACAGGGACTGGAGGGCTGGAGCCATCTCGGGACTCTGGACAGGGACAGGAGGGCTGGAGCCATCTCGGGACTCTGGACAGGGACTGGAGGGCTGGAGCCATCTCGGGACTCTGGACAGGGACTGGAGGGCTGGAGCCATCTCGGGACTCTGGACAGGGACTGGAGGGCTGGAGCCATCTCGGGACTCTGGACAGGGACTGGAGGGCTGGAGCCATCTCGGGACTCTGGACAGGGACTGGAGGGCTGGAGCCATCTCGGGACTCTGGACAGGGACTGGAGGGCTGGAGCCATCTCGGGACTCTGGACAGGGACTGGAGGGCTGGAGCCATCTCGGGACTCTGGACAGGGACTGGAGGGCTGGAGCCATCTCGGGACTCTGGACAGGGACTGGAGGGCTGGAGCCATCTCGGGACTCTGGACAGGGACTGGAGGGCTGGAGCCATCTCGGGACTCTGGACAGGGACTGGAGGGCTGGAGCCATCTCGGGACTCTGGACAGGGACTGGAGGGCTGGAGCCATCTCGGGACTCTGGACAGGGACTGGAGGGCTGGAGCCATCGCGGGACTCTGGACAGGGACTGGAGGGCTGGAGCCATCGCGGGACTCTGGACAGGGACTGGAGGGCTGGAGCCATCGCGGGACTCTGGACAGGGACTGGAGGGCTGGAGCCATCGCGGGACTCTGGACAGGGACTGGAGGGCTGGAGCCATCGCGGGACTCTGGACAGGGACTGGAGGGCTGGAGCCATCTCGGGACTCTGGACAGGGGCTGGAGCCATCTCGGGACTCTGGACAGGGGCTGGAGCCATCTCGGGACTCTGGACAGGGGCTGGAGCCATCTCGGGACTCTGGACAGGGGCTGGAGCCATCTCGGGACTCTGGACAGGGGCTGGAGCCATCTCGGGACTCTGGACAGGGGCTGGAGCCATCTCGGGACTCTGGACAGGGGCTGGAGCCATCTCGGGACTCTGGACAGGGGCTGGAGCCATCTCGGGACTCTGGACAGGGGCTGGAGCCATCTCGGGACTCTGGACAGGGGCTGGAGCCATCTCGGGACTCTGGACAGGGGCTGGAGCCATCTCGGGACTCTGGACAGGGGCTGGAGCCATCTCGGGACCCTGGACAGGGACTGGAGGGCTGGAGCCATCTCGGGACCCTGGACAGGGACTGGAGCCATCTCGGGACCCTGGACAGGGGCTGGAGCCATCTCGGGACTCTGGACAGGGGCTGGAGCCATCTCGGGACTCTGGACAGGGGCTGGAGCCATCTCGGGACTCTGGACAGGGGCTGGAGCCATCTCGGGACTCTGGACAGGGGCTGGAGCCATCTCGGGACTCTGGACAGGGGCTGGAGCCATCTCGGGACTCTGGACAGGGGCTGGAGCCATCTCGGGACCCTGGACAGGGACTGGAGGGCTGGAGCCATCTCGGGACCCTGGACAGGGGCTGGAGCCATCTCGGGACTCTGGACAGGGGCTGGAGCCATCTCGGGACTCTGGACAGGGGCTGGAGCCATCTCGGGACTCTGGACAGGGGCTGGAGCCATCTCGGGACTCTGGACAGGGGCTGGAGCCATCTCGGGACTCTGGACAGGGGCTGGAGCCATCTCGGGACTCTGGACAGGGGCTGGAGCCATCTCGGGACTCTGGACAGGGGCTGGAGCCATCTCGGGACTCTGGACAGGGGCTGGAGCCATCTCGGGACCCTGGACAGGGACTGGAGGGCTGGAGCCATCTCGGGACCCTGGACAGGGACTGGAGGGCTGGAGCCATCTCGGGACCCTGGACAGGGGCTGGAGCCATCTCGGGACCCTGGACAGGGGCTGGACCCATCTCGGGACCCTGGACAGTGGCTGGACCCATCTCGGGACCCTGGACAGGGGCTGGAGCCATCTCGGGATGATAGTCAGGGGCTGGAGTCATCTCTGGACGATAGTCAGGGGCTGGAATCGATGTGTGTGCAGCCAACACACACAAAATTGCTGTGGCCACAATGCCCAACGCTGCGCTCTCTGAAAATTCAGGTGTGGTGGCCATCTTGGCTGATGACTCTTGCATGGCGGCCATGACATGAAAAGACTCAATCTTGGTGGGCTCAGGCGTGGCGGCGGCCATCTTGGCTGAAGGCTCAGGCGTGGCGGTGGCTATCTTTGCTGAAGGCGTGGCATGGCGGCGGCCATCTTGGCTAAGAGTTCAGGCGTGGCTGCGGTCATCTTGGCTGAAGGCTTAGGTGTGGCGTCGGCCTTCTTGGATGAAGGCTCTGGACTGTCAGCCATGATGGCTGGGGGAGTGCCGCGTTCCTCCTCTGCGACTCCCACAATAAAAGCAGAGCCGCTCAGATAGTCCCCCCATGATAGGGATCACCTCCATTTTGGCCAAATGAGCCAGTTGGATGAAGTCTGTCACATAGTCCTCCAGGCAGTGACCTCCTTGACGGAAACGCATAATCCTCACTGCTGGGTCCATGTTTGGTTGAGTCTTCTGTCATGTAAAGTGAACTTAAAAACAAAGGAGAGCTGGATCCAAATGCAGTGAGTTTAATAAAAGAATAAACATAATAACAGCTTAACAACACGGAGAACCAGGGAACCAGGGAACCAAGGAACCAGAGAACCAGAGAACAGAATGAGTGCACCAAACATAACATCCATGTAGGACAAGACTCAACAAGCAACACAAGAAACACTGGGGTTTAAATTCACAAGGGGTAATGGGCAAACAAGACACAGCTGGGAACAATCAAAGAACTAATAAACAAGAAAAACTACAAAGGACTACAAAACATGGCTTAAAACAGGAAATAACACAGGTCCACACAAGATCAGAGGAAAACAAGACCGGAATCATGACAGTATGTCATTAATCTCACTTTACAGCAATGAAAGTTTCAATCCCATAATTCCGTGCACTGTAAAAAAAAAAAAAAAAAACTAATTTTACAGAAAATAACTTTTTACAGTAGTTTCCTGTTATTTTAAATTATATTTAAAACTGTAAAATTACAAACAAAATCTGTAAATTAATAACTTGACTTATTTTAAGTATTATATCATTAATGACAAATTACAGTAATTCTCATTTTTTATACAGGAAAATTACTGTATTATTTATGTGTGAGTGTGTGTGTTTGTAAATAGTGTGTGAATGTGTGTGTGTGTGTGTGTGTGTGTGTGTGAGTAGTGTGTGAGTGTGTGTAGTGAGTGTGTGTGTGTGTGTGTGTGTGTGTGTGTGTGTGTGTGTGTGTGTGTGTGAGTAGTGTGCGAATGTGTGTGTGTGTGTGTGTGTGAGTGTGTGTAATGTGTGTGTGTGTGTGTGTGTGTGTGCGTGTGTGAGTATGTGTGTGTGTGTGTGTGTGTGTTTGTGTGTGTGTGTGTGTGTGTGTGTGTGTGTGTGTGTGTGTGGAGGCTCATGTAAACAGGCCAGTGTGTTGTTAACCAGCTGTGCAGCCGCTCACAGTAGGAGATGAATGTGCGACGGATGTTCTGCTTTGATATGCAGGAGACGCTGCCCTGATCTTTGCATCGCTGCAGTCGCACACGCCGTTATAGAGCTGCGTTTATAATGATGCCGTTTTACCTCGACACACACCGGACACTTACATCAGCCTCCCGCCGGCAAAACACAACACACTTTTAAAACATGCTTATCATTTTTTTCTTACCAATTCTGATTTAAAGTCACCATGAAATCAAAATGGACAATTCTTGTTTTTTAATTTTGCAGTGTTTATTGTAAATTATTTATCTGTGCACATCATTATTGTTTTAATAATCTTGAGTCAGAATAACAGCGACATCTCTTCTCTGATGACGAGGGCGGGGAAACCTATCACTCACATGAGACTGACCAATAGCAAACCACAATCATCCAATCAATTCCCCACGGACAAAATCAAGCCCCGCCCTACATTTGTTCTTGTTCCTGAATCGTTTCACTACGTCACAATGGGGAAGAAAAGACGAGAGCAACGTCCCTTTCATGCCGACTTTAATCTATTTTCCATAGACCAGTATTCGAGATTCAAGGCTGTTGTTTTCCTCCATATAAGGCTGGTTGCTGGTAATTATTGTGTGTTCGGTCCAGTGCAATAGTAAAACCGTGTGTGATGGTGCTGAGCTGTTTTTAACTGTCACATGCTGAAGTCGATTGCATGAGATTGTATTTTTAAAGCCACAAGCTGATGATTTGCGCACAAATGAAGAAACGGCGGCTCTGCTGGGGAATCAGTCACATCTCTGAAATCCCACAGCTATATTTAACATGAACGAGTACAAGACTCTGAGATTTTAAAGCTGCTTCTCTCATTTATTTTATTAGCTTTTAATGAACGTAATTAGACGGCAAGTAATTAAATGTAATCGTGCTCGCGACATCCTCCCCCATCGCTGCAAATTGGCCCGAACAACATGTGTGGTATGAGCAAATTTGCTGGATTAATTGGGGATAGATAATATTTTTGGATTGTGTTTCACACTAAATGGCCGCGCGCCGAAACAAAGAGCGCGGCTCAAGCTCATTAATCTCTGTCAAGGGGAAGCTCGAGTGCGATTTGCATGAGTGAAGTAGCGGCGCATGCTGTCGAGCGGCCCATGCCGCCGGAGCCGCCTTTGAGTCCTGCGTCAATCAGGGCCGCGGCTCCCGACCGCCTGACGGACCGCAGGAAAGCGCTAATTACTCTCACACCATTCCAGGGGAAGCAGAAAAACCTCCACAATGTGTTCTCAAATGCTCGCGGTGTAAACACAATGCACGCTGGATTTACATGCAATTTCATTTCTCAGGCTGTGCATTTGATTCAGAAAAAAAAGGTGCATCTCTGATTTTTAATTATCAAATGAGGAATTAAACAATAGCATTTGTCTATCAATCATTAGTAAGTGAGAGATCGTGTGTGTGTGTGTGTGTGTGTGCGCGCGCACGCGCTCTCTTTTATGCAATCATTGCTAATATCCTGGAGGCATTTTTCTCATTATCAAATATAGTTTGATGTCTTTGTTTGGTGATGATTAATGGCCACTGTTGCGAGCGCAGTGTTAGTGTCTGTGGACTTTCGTGCTGGTCCTTTCTCAGGACTATCTTTACAGTGTTTTCACTCTCATTTTAAGTTCAGTAAATGACATTAGCATAGCAAGTTTTATCGTGGCTGTTAGTGCCTATGACAACATAACCAGTATTGTGTAAGTTATTAATTACTAATTACATCTTTCAATAGCCTGGTATATCCCCTTTTTTTAAGTAAATACTGTCAGACTAGGCCACAGTGTAGCCTACATTTTATCTGTTCTGTTTTCAGCACACACACACACACACACACACACACACACACACACACACACACACAGTTCAAAGAAGTAAACAAAACTATTTCAGTGAATTTCAGTGTCTTGATTTTGAGTAAAGAATATTTTGTAGTTCAGATTTATTGTAATAATGAACCAAAACATGGTTGTTAGGCCTACTTGCACCCCCCCCCCCCCCCCCCCCCCCCCCCTTACTAGTCTTTGTCTTTATAAGGTTAATCTGACACAGTGAAGACCCTGTCTGTGTGCAAATAAAATAAAAAAATTGCAAAATGATGTTAAAGGAATTATTTTTATTACATTTGAATGAATGTTGCAATCGTCCCCTCTTATGGAGTCAGTTGCAACATTTGACTTAGTCTACTGAAGTATAAACTGTATGTATATTATCATATGTACGCATGTTACAGCTGACAGATTTGGGTTTAATGTATTACAATTGTCTCTGAAGAAAGTGCAAAAAGTGTTGCAACCGTCCCCACTCTCCCCTAAATGAACCTGAGGTGGGACATGAATGTCTGCTCGTGTGACTGTCGCTCTGGAGCTGGAAGTGTGTGCACACGCTGAAGACATTGAAAACCCATGATATTCGTGACACGGCGCGCAAACAAACAGCCAAACATCAGCCCTCGCCGTGTCACAGCCGACTGAAGATTCGGGGCATTGTATCTTCCTAATGACATTATCCAGTCAAATCTAAAGCAGAGAAAAATGGCAGATGCGAGCCGAGGCATTGTGCGGCGTCTTATTTAAACACACTCAGAGAGCGAGGCAGACAGAGAGAGGCAGACGGGTGGCTAAATGAAAGGTTATGCTTTGCCCTGTGTTTGTATTGTCAATAACTGGAGAAGGCTGTCAAGAAAGTGCAGAGATAAAGGTCAATAACTCTGACAAATGTGTTTGTGTTTGAACAGATAGCAGCCGACGCCACACAAACACCGCAGCGCGCAATAACACGCGCGTTATTCTATCACAGACAGACAGCGCATATTAATCTACACCTTCATTACTATATTTGTGCTCTGGAATCTATAAACTCATCCGGCACAATACACACATTCATAATGCTGTGTCTCTTCATTTCACTCTAAAACTCACAATAATGTCACAATAAAGTGATTCTGTTTTATGTTAAACATTTTACAGTTTTATTTGAAAAAATATTTTAAATGTTACAGTGTGTTTTTGCACAAGCTGGGAAAATTTGTCTAAATTAACTGATTTTATTGAAGTCAGAAATTTGATTTCAACCTAAATGCATTAATTTTAATTAATAATAATAATAATAATTGTAATTAATTAATAATTATTAATTTAATAATAATTAAT
>CM077177.1:1530000-1610000 GCA_039654105.1 Coreius guichenoti
CACTAAAAAAAGATTTCTTTGGTCTGTTATTTCATGTTGTGCATTACAGGGTGAACGATTAAAAAAATAATTTAGTTCGACTTTCACAAGATTATTTTAACTTGACTTTTCTTTTCACGTTATCCACTAAACGCTTTGAATCTGCTAGACTACAAAAACAAAATGTTCCTCAAGGCATTTATATATGAGAAATATGTCCTGATCTTCACCCAGTCGTTGTTTTGTGCTCTGCTCGTCTTGGTCTCATATTATTATCATTATTATTAAAAGCATCCACTAAATGACTGAATGTGAATGCATGAGGCACGTCTCGCTCAGGAAGCCTCGTTTCCTGATGGCTTTAACCGTGTGTCAATATGAAAATAAGAGGTGTCAGGGATAATGGTCAAGGAGGAGGAGCGCGGCTCTTTAAGAGCCGTGAGGGCGTCCGTCGGCTCCTCTAATGGAGCCCAGAGCGTGGCGGTGTCATTCCTGTCAACATCGCCCGCTTTAAGCCAGTTGTTGCCTTCCAGCCAGGCCTGTAATTCTGTGCCATTAAAAGTGCCGGCTGGGGAGGTGAACTGCTTCCCATTGGTGTCAATAAATGCCCTCCTCCTCCAGGCCTCCTTCTGCACACTTTCTCTCAGGAAACTTTTGGCACGGCTTGAAAGCATAACGACTGGTTGTGTCACTCCAGCCGTCATAAAGTCAATCACAGGTGGAATTACAGAGCCATCAATGTCACACTCCTGATTCCCTGCGCGGATGCACGCGTCGCCCTCCAGTTCGGAGAAGAGCGCCTGAAAGCCAAGGCATTGTCCTGGTGTTACACTGTCCAGAATGTTTTAGAGAATATTCAAAAGTAACATTCCCAGAATGCTTGGGAAAAAAAACATTACGGGAACAATAAACAAACATCCCTTAACGTGCGTATAATCACTGGCCATTTTGAGCATTCAGAAAACATTCAAATAACGTTCTTAGAACATATTTTTGTTAGCTGGGGAAACACAGGAACTGACATCATGTAAAACTGTTGGATTTGATGCCATGACCTGACAAACTTAGTCAAATTTAGCAACACAGTACCTTGTAGAAACAGTTTCCTGACATGATCCCGTGAGAGTGACTGAGATTGGCAGATTGGAGTTTGTGATGAGGAAATTGGAAATATTCTTAGAATTAACATATTCTTAGATTAAATACTATTAAAGTGCCCCTATTATGCTTTTTGGGATATTCCCTTTTATGTAGTGTGTGATAGAGCTGTTTGTGAAGGTAAACTCTATCAGTTTTTGTATCTCAAAAGAAAGAAGTGATTCTGAACTGAAACGAGCCGTCAGTAATTCAGTCTCACTTCCTGCTGAACCTGCGTAGGTTTGTAACTCATTTGCATAATGCCCGCCTCTGGTCTTGATTGGCTGAACGCATCTCTTTGCCCCGCCCTCACACACTGTAGTTGTATCTGAGACTGGAAGAGTTCGGTTCATGTTGTTCATGTGGAGAAGACGCTGTTTTCTGCTGAGATTGATCCGGTAAAACCCACGCCATCGTTACTGTTCCTATCACTGTGTGACAAGAGCTGAGATTCAGATATGATAATGAGCATTTGCTTTCTGACCAATCACAGCAGACTGGGCCATCTGACCAATCAGAGGAGAGCAGGCTCTCAGAAAGGCGGGGCTTAGAGTAGGGCTGCACAATATTGGAAAAAACTTACAGTGCGATATTTTGTTTTTCTGCGCTATATATTGAGATATAAAAAAAATTCAGATGATTTGAATAGCTCTATTTAAAAAAAAAGAATTAATAATTCTAGAATAATTGGTGTGATTTTGTAGGGGAGTGAATCTGCATAGAAAATAGTAATTACAAGCATATATAAATACAACAGAAGAAAGATAATATTGAAATAAGCAGTGCTTTATGCTTTACAGGTAAATCTAACAGTATTCAGGTGCAGAAATTGAATAATCAAATGTAAAATAACAGTCTTCACTGTATAAATGAAGTCTAACTAATATAATTAATACATTTTATCTTTGTTGAAGCTACAAAAGTCATTTTCTCTTTCTCTTTTGCTGTTTGATCAGCAAACAGCTGCGGGTTTATTAGGCTGCTGTCCCTTTAAGACGAATGCACGGATCCAATATAATGATACGCATCTGTTTCCTTTCTCAGCTGTTCACAACACATAACCGACTGTGTTTACGAGGATACTCGCCGAGACAGGCATTTCGACTTCATTTTGCGTGCACGTGTCTGTTTACGCTCAAAAGAAAGAGAACTGAATTTGGCGTTCACATGCTGTTTGCGTGGCTGAAAACAGCGCGAGTCTTCTTGCGCTTGATGCCTGACTCGACTTAAAAACACATGCAAATGATAAACTTTCACTCTTCGATGGTTAAACTTCACATGCGGATCAACTACGATCCTTCTACTTGATATCACACATCCTGTGATGTGACTATTGCGGTTGCGCACATCGCGATATCAATGCTAAAACGATATATCGTCCCTACACTGTAAAAAAATCCCTGTAAAATTTACGGTAAAAAAACGGCAGCTGTGGTTGCCAGAACTTTACCGTAAAAATACGGTAGCAACATTTTAGGTTTTACAGATTTAAGTTAAATTTACAGTAAATAACTGTATTTCATTAACTGAAATAATGTTAAATTACCAACCTATTGAAATACTAACATCTGTTATGTACCTTTGATATACTATACTGACAACCACCAATCACAGTGGAGATGAGAGTCACATGATGAATCAAAGCTTTGAGGAAGACAATACTAATATAGAGAGGGTGCACAGTCATTCACACAAACACTAAACACCATCATGATAACACAAATGACATTTTAAAAATGCAATAAACATTAATTTAACAACATTAGATGTAACATAAAACCCTAATGTACATAACTGATTAGAAAAAACTAAGAAGAAACAATTATTTCAACGAAATACATCAAATGTGAAGTGTCACGCAGGGAATTCTGGGAATGTCAATTTACGGTTTTTCACTGTAAATTACACAACGACTTGTTCTTTTTCACTTCCAAAAACTGTATTTAACTGTATTTAACTGTAAAATTACATTAAATGTAATGTTGGATCTATTACAGTTATTCACCGTATATAGTACGGAAACTTTTATTTTAACCGTAGTATTTTTACAGTCTTTTACCGTTAAAATCACGATCTTAGAGAGAGAGAATCCTTGAATGAAGCGTTTCAGACACTGAGAGAAAAGAGATGATGCTGCAGTGGATATTATGAGGAAATATAAGTGTTTTTTGACCTTAGATGTATGTAAACCTTTAAAACAACATTAGGAAGCTTTATAATAGCATAATATGGGCACTTAGATGTTCTGTTGTTTTCTAATGATAATATTGAGTCGGCAGGTTAATTACCATAAACAATAGATTTACACTCATTTATAGACAATATAAATTCATTAGTCGGGGCATTTTCCTTTATAAAGCACCTTTCACAATGGACAGTTTCAGAGCAACTTCACAGAACAAATATTGCAGTAATAATGGCTTTATAGAAAAGTTCACCCAGGGTTATTATCGTTAATTAAAATTAAACTATTAAAAACATTTTTGTTAATTGAAATAAATCTGAAATAAAATGAAAAAATAAATAAACAGATGAAAAACTAAACGTAAATTTGAAATGTCTTGGCAACTAACTGAAGTTAAAGCACTAAAATGACTAACTGGAAATAAATAAAAACTAAAACTGAAATAAAAAATAAACTAAACCTAAATAGTAATATTTTAAAAATCTAATAAGCTTGACAAAAACACATAATATTAATAAAAATTAAACTAAAATTAAAATATATAATAGTAAAAGCAGATTCAAAATCTATAATAGTATATAAATAACACTAAAATAACACTGTGAGTGTAAATTCTGTCGTCATTTATTCAGTTCCAAACCCAGCAGTCCTTCATACGTCTTCGAATCACACAATCAAAACTACAAAACCTTCATAAAGAGATAGTAAACATAATCCATATGAATCCATACCGCCTAATGGCTTTACTGTATCTGTTGAGCTCAGTGTACATTAGTGGTTAAAAGTGCACATCTTCACCCTTTAGTCAAATATTATTAAAAATGTGTTAAAGATTTTGTAATCATATTATGTAGATTGTTTTATTTGTGAGAATAACACAATCAAACATGACAAATTGTGCGACATCATTTTTGTCCAGGCTGTCATACAAAGAAATTATGAACGCGTGCAAAATCAAGAGAGAACCAATGAAATATTAATAACTGATTATGCTGTAGTCAGTGTCAGCTTTTTGTTTGTCTATGCACTTTTTTTGTATAGTAAAATAAAGCCTGTAGCTGTAGTTTGCCTTTTTTGGCAAATAAATTTTGTCAGATAAACCTTAACCAAGTTTAGTGTTTTGTTCTTCCCTATATAATGCGGAGTGTCTACAAACCCGATTCCAAAAAAGTTGGGACACTGTACAAATTGTGAATAAAAACAGAATGCAATGATGTGGAAGTTTCAAATTTCAATATTTTATTCAGAATACAACATAGATGACATATCAAATGTTTAAACTGAGAAAATGTATCATTTTAAGGGAAAAATAAGTTGATTTTAAATTTCATGGCATCAACACATCTCAAAAAAGTTGGGACAAGGCCATGTTTACCACTGTGTGGCATCCCCTCTTCTTTTTATAACAGTCTGCAAACGTCTGGGGACTGAGGAGACAAGTTGCTCAAGTTTAGGAATAGGAATGTTGTCCCATTCTTGTCTAATACAGGCTTCTAGTTGCTCAACTGTCTTAGGTCTTCTTTGTCGCATCTTCCTCTTTATGATGTGCTAAATGTTTTCTATGGGTGAAAGATCTGGACTGCAGGCTGGCCATTTCAGTACCCGGATCCTTCTTCTACACAGCCATGATGTTGTAATTGATGCAGTATGTGGTCTGGCATTGTCATGTTGGAAAATGCAAGGTCTTCCCTGAAAGAGACGACGTCTGGATGGGAGCATATGTTGTTCTAGAACTTGGATATACCTTTCAGCGTTGATGGTGCCTTTCCAGATGTGTAAGCTGCCCATGCCACACACACTCATGCAACCCCATACCATCAGAGATGCAGGCTTCTGAACTGAGCGCTGAGAACAACTTGGGTTGTCCTTGTCCTCTTTAGTCCGGATGACATGGCGTCCCAGTTTTCCAAAAAGAACTTCAAATTTTGATTCGTCTGACCACAGAACAGTTTTCCACTTTGCCACAGTTCATTTTAAATGAGCCTTGGCCCAGAGAAAACGCCTGCGCTTCTGGATCATGTTTAGATATGGCTTCTTTTTTGACCTATAGAGTTTTAGCCGGCAACGGCGAATGGCACGGTGGATTGTGTTCACCGACAATGTTTTCTGGAAGTATTCCTGAGCCCATGTTGTGATTTCCATTACAGTAGCATTCCTGTATGTGATGCAGTGCCGTCTAAGGGCCCGAAGATCACGGGCATCCAGTATGGTTTTCCGGCCTTGACCCTTACGCACAGAGATTGTTCCAGATTCTCTGAATCTTTGGATGATATTATGCACTGTAGATGATGATAACTTCAAACTCTTTGCAATTTTTCTCTGAGAAACTCCTTTCTGATATTGCTCCACTATTTTTCGCCGCAGCATTGGGGGAATTGGTGATCCTCTGCCCATCTTGACTTCTGAGAGACACTGCCACTCTGAGAGGCTCTTTTTATACCCAATCATGTTGCCAATTGACCTAATAAGTTGCAAATTGGTCCTCCAGCTGTTCCTTATATGTACATTTAACTTTTCCGGCCTCTTATTGCTACCTGTCCCAACTTTTTTGGAATTTGTAGCTCTCATGAAATCCAAAATGAGCCAATATTTGGCATGACATTTCAAAATGTCTCACTTTCAACATTTGATATGTTATCTATATTCTATTGTGAATAAAATATAAGTTTATGAGATTTGTAAATTATTGCATTCCTTTTTTATTCACAATTTGTACAGTGTCCCAACTTTTTTGGAATCGGGTTTGTATTTACACCAAGTGCAAATAGCGTGCTTTGTTGGCAAGTGCTATTTGCACTAGCTCTGCCTAACAATGCCTGGTTGGGCCACACGAGATTAAAAAAGACGCAGATATTTTAACGTTTTTAGTGGTGTAGTCAGTCGAGCGTAAGGCTCTTGGATCTTAGTTTGGACATGATCAACCCGGGTTCGAATCCGCCTTTTGCCGAGCTCGCTCTTCTCCCTTTTCCCATCACACATCACATCGGAAAGGCATTTACTTTCAATAAAAATTAAGAAAATGTTCTAAAAGTGGAAATAAAATGCCAAACGAAATGTTTAATAATAATAAAAGCATTTATTGGGTAGGGGTCGGTGTAGGGAGGGCTTTTATTGTCCCATTAAGGCGGCATCCATTTAATAATTTTTAATAAATATAATCATTTACACTCTATGTTATTATTGCATCCTGTTAATGTACAACAATACTGAGGTGCAAATAGTATGTATCTGTCAAAATAAAGTATAAATAGCATCTAATTACTAACTGCTACTTTTACATGGTGTGAATACAATATATCACTATTTTCACTTGGTGTAAATAGCATCTATCACTAAAAATGTGCTATTTACACTTAGTGCAAATAGCCACTGCCTATAAAATATTTTCCTCATATTTTGATGGTTTAATCAAACTTGTAGGGTCAATAAAAACAAATATCCCTCCCGGACGTCACTTTCAGCCACGACTGTATGTGCGCTGCTCAATGTGTGAATAAATATATCAAATCTGTTCATCATACAAAGCGATGTTTTTACAATGTCTTTATGTACTTTTTGAAGTGTCAGTGTTTTGGTGGAATGGACTGTCAATGGACAGACAGAAATCACTCAGGTTCAAAAAATCTTCATTTGTGTTTTGAAGATGAATCAATAGCAGGTCTCGTGCCGTCCCTCTTCACTATATGTGGTGTTGTGTGAGCCGCGGCAGATAAACATGAGCCCGTACCGCGGTACATCCATCCTGCACAGCAGCGAGAGATCTAGAAATGGGAAACACCTGTGTCCAAACGAGGCGGAGCCCTGCAGATTTCCCATCATCCCACAGCGTGACCAATGGATAAAGAGCACAGGAGGACGCTCTGTCTCGCGTGTTTGCCCTGTAAACACTGCAGGAAAATGTCCAAATGTGCTCTTAAGTTTGCTCAAACTGCTCAAAAGTCTCCACAATTTAGGCTAGTTTACAGAGTTTTACTTTTTCTCAAGTTTTCTAGCCCCAAAAAACACCAGAATGTCAAACGCTGGATGTTAAGAAACAAAATTCTGACTTTTTGCAGTTTATATCTCCCAATTCTGAGGGGAAAAAAACACAATTGCAAGAAAAAGTCAAAGTTGTGAGAGTGAGTATTTTTTATTCTGTGGCAGAAACAAGCTTCCAGAGCTACTTGCTATTTCCTTGTGATTGTTTGTTAAATTTTCAGTTTTTCAGCGTTGTATACACTGGTAAAAGAGGTTGTGCATGTTAGCGTGGCAGCTTCACTGAGGCTGTTTCTGTGCGGTTAAAAGAAACGCTTACCTCATTGTCAAGTCAGATTATATCAGGATTTGTGGGAAAATCACTCAAACGTCCCACGACAAACACAGACTGAACATGTGCAGCGGCTGAAAACAAACAGCGTCAGGGTTGTAAGCTGCTGTTTGTTGAGGAAGCGTGAGTGTGTGTTCTTCACGGGGTGAAGGTTATTGAAATAAATATTCCAGCTCTGTATTTGAATGCTGTAGTGTTTAAAGATGGTGTCAAACAAATGTGCTGTCCTCCAGACGAGCTCTACAAAGCTGTGCTGTGAACGGAGGCCGTCTCGCTGGAGGACGCCGTGATTAAAAACACTCGTGTCCTCAGCAGGCCCACTCGCTTCAAAGCTCAGACAAAGCCAAGAAAAGACGTTTTTATCTTCCCTCTGTGATATTCCAAGGGTTATTTTCTGTGCAGGAACACAATCTTGTGAAGTGAAGCTCAAACACACAGTGTTAGGGCCGGATGGGTTTCACAGAATGGTGTCACAAAAATGGAATTACTGGTAAAACACAGAATTTCATATTTTGGATGAAACTGACTTTAAAATTCATCGTAAGCTGTGCTTAAAGTGGGCCGTTTCTGTCCATTTTTTTTTTGTTTTTGACAAAGTTTTAACATACTTTAATGTTCAACAAACACATTATTTTTCACATACATGCAGCACCTCTGTTTCCAGTCTGTCTGAAATGTTGTGATGGAGTTCTTTCTACAAAGCCCCGCCTTCTGAAAAGCCCAGAGTGCTCTGATTGGCCAGCTGACCCAGTGCGTTGTGATTGGCCAAACACATCAAGCATCCAAATGGCTTTTCACTGGAGTACGCATCATGTTTACAATTTATACGTGTCACGATTCAACTCATGACAATATCATAACTGGATCATCACTAGCCAAGGGTTTTTTTCCTAAATATTTTTTTAGCGCATCAAAATGTTTACCGATATAGCTGATGGAAATGCTAATTTGCCAAAATGTAACAAAAATCTTTATCCATTTGACTTTAGCGCATAAACTTTTTTTTTTTTTTTTTTTTAAGTATGATGTCATCACGTACTCCAACGAAAAGCCATTTGGATGCTTGTGGTGTTTGGCCAATCACAACGCACTGGGTCAGCTGGCCAATCAGAGCACTCTGGGCTTTTCGGAAGGCGGGGCTTTGTAGAAACCGTAACTCAATCAGAATGTGAAAAATAACATGTTTGTTGAACATTAAAGTATATTAAAACTTTGTCACTTGTGTCGCTGCACCGACAAACTGAGGTCTGTAAATATTTCTTGCGGTTCCTAACATTTATATATTTTTTTCAGCCCCTCTGAAGTATTTAGGTTCGTAAATAGTATTTAAGTTCGTTTAGAGTTAGAAACAGCTTGTCAAAGTAATCTTTCCGGAAAAGTTCGCTCTGGCTGGTAAACACATCTGAACTACCATTGGTTGGTGGTGATGATGTAACAGGTGGGTGTGGCTTCTTTGAGGCATGTTTATTACTGTAAAGCTGCTTTAAAGTGATCTATTGTATAAAGTGCTGTATAAATAAACATGACATGACTGAATCTCAGAGCTGAAGCAAACATATCCACATCACTATGAGCTGATGCTTTCTAAACTGATGTTTTCTCACCACTGTGGTTTTGTTGTGTTTATTTTGTTTTTGAGTGGAAAGTGTGCAGCACATATTTACACATTCATCTAAATGTGGGCAGCGTCGGAATGTCCACTAACAGTGTACACCGATCAGGCATAACATTATGACAGGTGAAGTGAATAACACGGATTATCTCTTCATCACGGCACCTGTTAGTGGGTGGGATATATTAGGCAGCAAGTGAACATTTTGTCCTCAAAGTTGATGTGTTAGAAGCAGGAAAAATGGGCAAGCGTAAGGATTTGAGCGAGTTTGACAAGGGCCAAATTGTGATGGCTAGACGACTGGGTCAGAGCATCTCCAAAACTGCAGCTCTTGTGGGGTGTTCCCGGTCTGCAGTGGTCAGTATCTATCAAAAGCGCTCCAAGGAAGGAACAGTGGTGAACCGGCGGCAGGGTCATGGGCGGCCAAGGCTCATTGATGCACGTGTGGAGCGAAGGCTGGATGCACTATGGGATGAAGGCAAGCCGACGGAGGCAGTGTGATGCTTTGGGCAATGTTCTGCTGGGAAACCTTGGGTCCTGCCATCCATGTGGATGTTACTTTGACACGTACCACCTACCTAAGCATTGTTGCAGACCATGTACACCCTTTCATGGAAACGGTATTCCCTGGTGGCTGTGGCTCTTTCAGCAGGATAATGCGCCTGCCACAAAGCAAAAATGGTTCAGGAATGGTTTGAGGAGCACAACAACGAGTTTGAGGTGTTGACTTGGCCTCCAAATTCCCCAGATCTCAATCCAATCGAGCATCTGTGGGATGTGCTGAACAAACAAGTCCGATCCATGGAGGCCCCACCTCGCAACTTACAGGACTTAAAGGATCTGCTGCTAACATCTTGGTCCCAGATACCACAGCACACCTTCAGGGGTCTAGTGGAGTCCATGCCTCGATGGGTCAGGGCTGTTTTGGCAGCAAAAGGGGGACCAACACAATATTAGGAAGGTGGTCTTATGTTATGCCTGATTGGTGTATATCATAGTTCACATATATTTCAAACATGTTTTTACCCCTAAGTGAAGAACGAATAAGAGCTTTGCCGTGAGTATATTAAGCTCAATTGAAAGTTGGCATCTGGCGCTCTTGAGTGTGTTTCTGGTGATTTCGCTCTCCTCTGTTTCATCGATGTCTGTATATTCACGCTGTCTCGCTGCTGATGGATTCCTCCATGCATTGTCAGACACCTCTCGAATGTGAAAATAATTTTTCCGTGTTTTATCAGACACGTGTGAGGCCTGCTCTAAAACTTTGGTGACAGCGTAATAACCGTGTGTTTGTTTGGAGCGAAACCCAGCGCTCATGTGTGCCGTTTCACTCATCCCTGTCTCGCTCTCTCTGTGTCTCTCTGGCAAAATTAATTACTGTATGTTCTGCTTTATGAGCATGTCAGGAGGAGATGATAAATGACCTGTAATATCAAGAGATTTCAATGGTAGTTCAAGGCAGTGGATCGCACACACACGACCACAGACATTAATCAATGGCCTCATATTTGTTATTAACTTACTAGGCGAACGATCGCAGCCGCAATGTCATTACTAGCGGTTCAGGCCCGTAATGGAGGTGAACTTTCAGAAGGCCTCCATATCAGATGTGATTACAGGCCGCCGTGTAAATCTCTGCCCTCATTATGCTTTCAGAAGAAAGTGAAACATCACAGCGCGTTACGCTAAAATTCATCCTAACGGGATTTAACTCAACACCTCGCCGACCCAAATACGGCTGTTTAATGGACCCGAATATGACTGTTTTATGATCTCTGATGGCTCCATATCAGTTCAGATGAGTCGGTGCTGCCGAGTGTAAACACAGCTTGTGCTCTTCTCACCCATCAGAAACATTCATATGTGTCTTTTAAAGCGCATGGGAACTAAACCCAGGAAAACATCTCAGAGACAACCGTTTACGCCTGATCTGAGGTCAGAGAATCAGCTCTACCTGCAGTCCGGAAACAAAGAGAAACCTCAGGCTACACAAGCTTTGATTTTCACATCACATCTGATGATGATAATGAACCATAAAAGAGATATCGGGAAAATGAAACGGTTAAAGGGGAAGGAGTTTACTGCAGGCCATGCTACACATGCTCCGTGACTGGGATATTTTCCTCTTCATTGATTTTTAGTGATGATTGCCTGCTTTATTCATGGAGGGAAATAATCGGCATTAATTCATCGCTGCGATTGCACTGGTCAGAGTTGACAGATAATATAAGAGGATATGACTTTAGAAAGATGACAGCATCATTATTTTATTTTTATACAGAGATTGGTAGGTCTATTAGTAAAATCTGTTGACTTTAGCAAATTTTTGTCTCAAGTTTGAATGCCTGTAACTCAAGGAGTATTATAGATATTTTAATATCCTTTTAGATTCTGGTTCTTAACAAACTTTTCTTTTGGTTTCTCCATTTTAAAGACCCTCGATGGTTCAGTCCCAGAGATATGGAGATCTTAGTGCGGCTCCATGAGTAAACTGGTAAAGTTCAGTGGTCCAAAACCAAATGTGGGTCACTTTGGATACAGCTGATACTTTTTATATTTAAAGAGGAATATCTGAAGAACAAATAATGTTGAAACTAGAAATGTATTGTTTTTCCAAAGTTTGCATGCTTGTAACTCAAAAAGTATTAAAGATATCTCAATATGATCTTAGATTCTGGTTCTTAAACTTTTCTTTTAATATTTTTATTTTCAAGGCCAAGATCTCAACGCAGCTCCGTGTTTAAATTGATGAATTGTACTCATTTTCAGTGATCAGAAACCAAATGTGGTTCACTTTGCACACAGATGATATTTGTTGCATTTAAAGAGGAATATCTGAAGAATAAATGATGTTTAAACTAGAAATGTTTCTTGTTTCCCTTATACACAATCTCATAAAACATAACTCTCTGAGTACCAAAATCCACTGAAAATGGTCAAGTTGGGGCACATTAACTTGCTTTTAAAAAGTGTATTTATCAGAATCTGTATTTGAATCAGTTTTAAGGATATTTGGAAGAAGGGATTTTGTTCATTTTAACAGCTTCTGAAGCCACCAGTATCATAACTACACGTTACCACATTGACATCCCTATATCTATGAGACCATATAGGGCCTTAAAAATGAAGATTACAAAAGAAAAGTTTCATAGGAACAAGAATCTAAAATTACATGAAGATATCTTAAACACATCTTTCAAAAATGTATGCAATTGTTTTGATAGAGTGAATCAAGATACATTTCTAGTTTCAGTGTTATTTGTTCTTCAGATATTCCTCTTTAAACACAGTAAGTATCAGCTGTTTAAAAAAATGCCTACATTTGGTTTTCTGACCATTAAAAATGGGTAAAATTCAACAATTTAGACATACAGTCAGGTTGGGGTCCCCATATCTATGGGACTGAACCATATAGGGCCTTGAAAATTAAGATTACAAAAGAAATGTTTATTAAGAATGAGAATCTAGAAGGATATTAAGATATATTGAATACTTTTAGAGTTACAAGCATGCAAACTTTGGAAAAACAATACTTATGGCACTCAGACGAGATATATTTCTAGTTTCAACATTATTTGTTCTTCAGATATTCCTCTTTAAATATAAAAAGTATCAGCTGTGTGCAAAAATGACCCACATTTGGTTTTGGACCACTGAACTTTACCAGTTTACTCACGGAGCCGCATTAAGATCTCCATATCTCTGGGACTGAACCATCGAGGGTCTTTAAAATGAAGAAACCAAAAGAAAAGTTTGTTAAGAACCAGAATCTAAAAGGATATTAAGATATCTTTAATACTTCTTGAGTTACAGGCATTCAAACTTGAGACAAAAAACACAAGAACGGCTTTTTTCCCATTTTTGAACGGTCACCGTTGGCATATAATGAATCAAAGATTGATAAAGTTAACAGATTTCACTAATAGATCTAACAATCTCTGTGTAAAAATAAAATAATGATGCTGCCATCTTTCTAAAGTCATTTTTACACGCCTGTAATCTGGCTCCAAATCTCAGGTGAAAACTGTCATTTTGATGCTCCTCTATAAAACAGTGATTACTCAGTAAGTGACATTTAATATTTTGGCTTTCATCACTATTTATGTTTGTCTTTCTACAGAAAAAATCATTAACAAAATCAAAAATTTGAACCGGAGAGACATGGAATGACCCAGGTGAGGATGACCTCTGATCTCACACACACACACACACACAGACACACACACACCCCTGATGCAAAGAGGAAATAATCAGGGCAAGACACTCAGAAGAATGCTAATATTACAATTTTTTTCCCGAGCGGCTGTAAAAACAACAACAACAACAACACACCCCCGTGATGTGATGTGATGTGTGCCACACAACAGCCACACACCCACCAGCCCCAACCAACCCAACATTTGCATAAAACATTAAGCACAACAAAATGATTACACCTGACAAGAAGAGCCGGAGGAAGAACATCGCCAGTGGCCGCGGATCGCGCAACGCTTTCCTCGGCAGGCGAACGCTCCGTAACCGGCTTTCGGAGCGTCGCCTCGCCGCTGCCAGCGATTAACGCGGGCCTTTTGTTGGAGCGCGGAAGCCCTCCACCCCGCCACAAATCCCATAACGCGGCCTAAAATCAGGTTACCCTGCACCTCGCAGATAGGGCATTGTGACTGATATGCTGAAATCGATCTGAGGTTGGGGGCTCTTGTTGGGCGTCCGCCGGCGCCCGCTGTAAAATCGCGCCTCTGCTGTTTTGCATTATTCTCTTAAATGTGGGTCTTGTAATGCAATTAAACGGCGCATGTAAGCCGCCCCCGCATCCCCGCGCTATTGTTTCACACACAAAACAAATTCATCTGCAGTCATTTTTGACGCCACCGTTTAACCCAGGGTGCATTGAAATAATTCGGGAGAATATTAAGCAGAGAATCGGCTCGGCTGGGTTGTCAGCGCCCATCCACGTCGGTTCGTCTTCAAAAAGATGAGCATCAAAACATTAATATCCTTCTTTTTCATTTGAGTGAGGGATGAAAATCCGTTATGTCGAGCTCTCGGATGAAGGATGCTCCCAGATAAAACCGAGAGAGAGATTATTGAACACTTTCATATTTCTCCCCAGACAGCTGGAAGAATGTTAATATTTGGCGGAATATTTGCGAGCACAAACTTCGGGAGCGCGAGCTGATAAGGGCTGACAGCGGCGGCGGGAGTGATCTTGCGCGTGACAGATGGTGTCAAAAACCCCAGTGACGCTGTCATGCTGACAAACTTTTCAAAGGCGCAATATACACACGTGCTGTTATTGAAGTGTGCTGCGCTTCCGACTCTGTCCCTGCAGTTACGGAGGAGGATGCCGCTGAATTATGGATTCTCCAACAAACTTTAAACGCGTCACTACGCCGCTCTATATGTCAAGCTGAGAGCCTTACGGAAAAAACCAACATGTGAAGCGATGTCACACGCTGATCTTAAAATTAACTTTGATATGATAATTCCTCATTCATTCCATCATTCCGACGGTTAACCCTGGAATAAAAGGAGCAGATTAAGTGAGAATAGAAACGCGGCCCTGTGTAGTTTGGGGGAAAAGATTCAATCTGCAGCTCACTGACAGGAAATGCATCATTTCCCATTAAGTGTCTTTATGAAGAAGAATGATGGGATGAACTGCACGGATGGTTATCCAGAGCTTCTAGCAGAGTTCAGACACATTTTTACCAATACATTTCCATGATTTCCCATGACTTTTGAGGCAAATATTCATGACCTACTGTTCCATGACTCGTGTCTGGATATGTGTAAAATAAGAGTAAAAATCCATGTTCAAATTTAAATTAATGACAAGCTATGTGGTTTAATACAAAATACAATCTGTAACTCTGCCAGACGTCAGGTGATGAACGTTAAATATTGTGATTTGATTAACCAATATTAGCAATTAAACACATATTCTATTATACAGATATTTGTGAAACAAATTTTCATGACTTTTCCCAAACTTTCTGGGTTTATTTATGCTTCAAAAACTTCTCCAGTCTTGGGAATTGCTATTTTAAAGTCACCATGAAATCAAAATAGACCATTCTTGGTTTTTATGGAAAATTGCAGTGTTTATTCTGAATGATTTTGATAATCATTATTGTTTTAAATTCATGTTCCTGGTAATCTTGAATCAGAATAACTTCATCTCTTCTCTGATGACGAGGGCGGGGCAACCTGTCACTCACATGAGATCCACCAATAGCAAACCACAACCATCCAATCAATTCCCCACAGACACAATCAAGCCTAAATTTGTTCTTGTTTGAGAAGCGTTTCACTCGATATACGGCACAATAGAGAAGAAAAGACCAGCACAACTTCCCTTTCATGACTTTTTAAATTTTCATGACATTTTCTTGACGGTACGAACCCTGTTCTAGTTTCACACAGCGTTACAGTTTACATGATTTTTCGAAGTTGTAAATAAAGTACATTTTACAAGAAAATACTATTTCAGTCTTTCTGCTTTAAAAGTTGACGTGTAATTGAAAGGGCTCTATTTTACTGATCTGAGCTCATGGTCTGAAGCTCACGGCGCAGGTGCACATAGGGCGTGTCTGAATCCACTTTTGCTAGTTTAACGACGGGAAAAATGGTCTGTGCGCCCGGCACATGGTCCAAAAGGGTTGTCTCTAGTCTCTTAATGAGTCATGGGTGTTTTTTGGGCGTAACGTGCAATAAACCAATCAGAGTCTCATCTCCCTTTCCCTTTAAAAGCCAGTTGCGCTTGTACCATGGCGGATTCACTATTTACATGGAGGAATATAGACACGCTCAACCTGACGGTTTAAATACATGTGTGTATCGCCACGATTGGTTAAATAAGTAGCCAATTTCATTCATCATTACTGCAAATAGGCAATTCTGATACATGCAATGACTATCCATTATGACATGTTGGCATGTGTGTGTACGGGCTCATATTACTAACACACCCTTTAAATAACACTATAAATACTGCACTATTGACTTTAGAGCAGGTTTGTGTTGGTCAATGGCGCAGTGGTTTTCAGTTCCTCACAATAGCAACGCTCCAACAATGCTCCTGAACACACACCTGGTTTAGACCAGACGCCCATGGGTGAACAGATGCGCCAGTGCATTTGATATTTAAACAACGTGGAGCTGGACGTGAACATGAGAACTGCGTCGGGCTGAAACTAGCAGAAAACACTTGCATCGCGCCTGGCGTCACATTGCGCCGGGTGTGTGATAGGGCCCAAAGTGTTACATGAGATTTCTTTAATTAATTGTGAACTTTACTAGCAATTTCCGAGCGAAAATTGTTTCTACACCAAATTACAGCATTCGTGCGACCTCAGAGTTGCTGCGATGGACTCGGTTTTCTCAACTACTATAATATATGGAAGCTTGTTTCCGCCACAGAATAAAACATTTAAAAGATAATTGTGACTTTTTATCTCACAATTGCAAGTTATAAAGTCCAATTCTGAGGGAAAAAGACTTTTTCTCAGAATTGCGAGTTTATATCTCACAATTCTGACTTTATATCTTTTTTATTTTTTTACTTTGGCGGAAACAAGCTTCCATAATAATCTTGTTGAGAAAGTGAATAAAAGTGAGTTAAACTGTCAGCATGTCTAACGTCATGGATTCGTCAGGTCCTTCACTGCTGATTGTTTGCATTTTGCCTGCTGCCTACATTCTCATGAGCTCTTTTTCTTCTGTCTCTGTCGGGCCGGCGTGTGTGTTTCGGCACTTGTAAACTCAGGAGTTGAAGCTGGACGATGAAGAGGGGGGCGTCTGTAATCACCTAATCCAAACACACACTGGAGGAATCTCATTACTCCTCGCTACACTTCCATTCGGTCCTTATCTGGTTTCAATCAGCGCTGAAACGTGATTCTCTCGGTGTGGATGTGAGCGAGCTATCGGAGCGATGCGTGTTTGTCTTGTCCATCAGGCTCTCCAGCGTTTTGATGCCTCGGTCAACAGTAAAAATAAATGCGGCGGAATGGGCCGCGCGGCTGTTTCTCGTCGGCCGGCGGCTCTGTGACATCAGTGAAATGGATGGCTGCTGTGGGAACAACCCCCGTTCCTGCAGACAGACATTAAAACGAAACCCGATCCGGGCCCTGGAATCCGTAAGGTGCTGCTTTTCTTCTTTTCCTCCGTTGGTTTTTCCCGTAGGTCAGGGAAAGGTGAGCGCGAGGCAGCGGCGACACACCGGGTGAACCGTCTCTGGAATCTGAGATTAAAAAACGCTCCCAGATAACCAGCAGATCTGGAATTCACAATAACAAACCGGCCATATATCTACCTGTCTCCGGCCTTCCTCCCAGAGAGGCCACGAGGTCGCAGAAATGGCTGCGTTCCATCAACATCCCCTTTTTTTCTCCCGAGGAGTCAAAAATAGAGTCTGTTTAACTCCAGTGGTCAGTGCGTTCACGTTCAGTCGCGTCTGAAACATTTGCCACTCCAAATGTTTCTTCTGCTGTGAAACACAAAAGCAGCCTGAGCTGCTCTCTTACATACAATGAAAGTGAATGGGGATCAACAGAAATGACCACTGCAGTAGTCTTTAAGTGTTATGTGTGAGAAACAAGCTTTCATTTAACACTGAAAATCTTGCATTGAAAATGGTCACCATTCACTGTCATTTTATGGAAAAGAGAAGCAGAGCAGCAGGTTTGATTAACGATCTCTTTGATTGCAGGGTATTTCTGTGTCACGAGTTATTTCCATCCGTCCAGATTATCTGCTTATATTTATCCCTGAAATCCACTAGAATAGAAAATCAGCACATCTTTTCAGTGGTGGACAAGACTCGGCTCTAGAAATACACACCGTCCTTGAAAACACTACAATATATCTGCCAACTGCAACATCTGACCACTAGGATGTCAGATAACACAGACACTATTTTATCGTACAGACAGGCATTGGTTTTGTAAAGGAAACCTGCGTCCTCGGATGACGTTCCTGAGCTACAGCACAGCATTTATCGATCAGAGAATGAGGAATAAATTCAGAAATCCTCTAATCCAGCCCTCACGGACGTATTCAAATTATGCGCTTTCCAGTCAAAAATTGAATAGCAATAAACATCGACTTCCTGCTTTACCGTAGTCATAAATTCAGTGTGTATCGGCAGGCCGTAAACAGAAAACAGACTGCCAGGCATTTAATTATTGAGGACATTGATTGACGAAGTGATTTATTTTCTAAACGCTGCTATTGAGAAACAAAGTTTCTGCTATTTGTGTTGTTTGATAGGGGAGGCCTTGGAACATTTTGCAACCTTCACAACACTGTAAAAAATAATCATTTTAAAGACGACCGTTTAAATCAGCCCAGAGTAAAAGTACAAAACGAAAAGGAAGACATGCCTGCTTCAGGACGAGCTCAATCAGGGATCTCCAGAGAAAATCCGTCTCATCTGCGGCCCAGACCCGGCAGGACCGGAGCCCAGAGAGTGTTCAGCTGTGCCCCACAATCATCAATAACCAGAGGCTTCGCTGGCATTCCCATGTGCGGCGGGATGCTCTTACACTTCTGGAATGCTGCGGAGAAATCCTGCTGTCAATCACTTCACAGACATGCCCTTCAACTGGAGAAAAGAAAAACACTGGCAGGTTCTTCATGCATGCTCCAGTTTAGCTTTGGTTTGTTCCATTGCATCTTTATTTAGAGAGTGCACTCAAACAGAAACACATTATACATGCATATTTAAAGTGGAGTTATTCTCTTAAAAATGTATATTAATAGAATGGCAATCGCTTTTGTCAGCATGCAAACTACTCATGAGAATCTCACCACCAATAACAAATACGTACAAATGTCCCTCTTATAACACAAAAACACAAAATAATGAAATAGTACTTTGCAATATACATTGCATCACAATATATCAATTTGCAAAGCAACTCAATGCACTCATATTAACACTCATAATTAGAAATGCTACGGGGTTTCCAGCTCCAGCGCTGAGACTAATCAACCCACGCTGTAGATTGACATGCTAGAGCATAATTGCTCTGACAAATATAAAACTTTTTATGGCATATCTACAGGACACCACAAACATTATATTTAGAACATTAATGTGAAGTTTTAAATGTTTCTTTTCACATCAAACAATGCATGCAAATCTCACGTCACGTGAGTACAGATCCACCTACTGGTGAATAACTGCACTGCAATAACGTCCATTAAAGTCACCATGAAATCAAAATTGAATGGAATATTGCAGTGTTTATTCTAACTGAGTCATCTGTGCACAACATTGTTTAACATTGTCTAAAAGCAATGAATAATGACTAGGGTGTTTTTTGTTGGTTCACTTACAGCTGGTCGTAAGCCGTTTGGGTGCTTTTAGAGATTTTTGTAGCTTGACAGAAAGTTTTTTGTTGTTTTATGGAAAAGAGCAGCTCATTTGGAAGAAAGCAAGCCATATGAGTTTGATAAATGATGACAGAATGATAATTTCTGAGTGAATTATAGAGCACAACAGTTGGTCCCGGAAGTAAAAACTCCATTCATTTTCTCCATGGGGATATTGGTTTTAAATTATAACTTATAAACCTTTAAAAACTGAGCTGTTTTGAGCTCTGTGATTGTATATGCTTCTGTTGAAGCCATCTGTTAAGAACAGAGTTCCTGGTGGAAAAACTACATTACCCATGATGCTGTACAGAAAATTCCACCAATCAGAGTGTTTATCAGTGACTGAGTTCTGGACTCGCGCCAAAACTCAGTAATAATCAACGGATCTCTTATTTACATTGTGTTTGCACTGTTAGTTATGATGAAAGCATTCATGAGAGTTCAGAAATCGAGTTTCAATGACATGAGATCACGACATTCATGAGCTCAACATGTCTGTGATCGGCTACAATAATCAACACTGCAACCTTTCATGCCACGATCTAAATATAATGCCATAGATCTGAATATAATGCTATAGATCTGAATATAATGCCATAGATCTGAATATAATGCCATAGATCTGAATATAATGCCATAGATCTAAATATAATGCCATAAATCTAAATATAATGCCATAGATCTGAATATAATGCCATAGATCTGAATATAATGCCATAGATCTAAATATAATGCCATAAATCTAAATATAATGCCATAGATCTGAATATAATGCCATAGATCTGAATATAATGCCATATATCTAAATATAATGCTATAATCAACACTTTTCACGATTAGTTAACCTTGAGAACTGTAATAGTAAAAACGTGCTAAACGTTTTTGAGAGAGTTAAACATGTAATACTAGCTATTTCTATATGCAAAGATGATAACCAATCACAGCAGTGGGCGTTTACACTGAAGTCTCACAGTGGCCAATCACAGCAGTGGGAGTTTACACTGAAGTCTCACAGTAGCCAATCACAGCAGTGGTAGTTTACACTGAAGTCTCACAGCAGCCAATCACAGCAGTGGGAGTTTACACTGAAGTCTCACAGCAGCCAATCACAGCAGTGGTAGTTTACACTGAAGTCTCACAGCAGTGGGCGTTTACACTGAAGTCTCACAGCAGCCAATCACAGCAGTGGGCGTTTACACTGAAGTCTCACAGCAGCCAATCACAGCAGTGGGCGTTTACACTGAGCCTCACAGCAGCCAATCACAGCAGTGGGCGTTTACACTGAAGTCTCACAGCAGCCAATCACAGCAGTGGGAGTTTACACTGAAGTCTCACAGCAGCCAATCACAGCAGTGGGAGTTTACACTGAAGTCTCACAGCAGCCAATCACAGCAGTGGGAGTTTACACTGAAGTCTCACAGCAGCCAATCACAGCAGTGGGAGTTTACACTGAAGTCTCACAGCAGCCAATCACAGCAGTGCGAGTTTACACTGAAGTCTCACAGCAGCCAATCACAGCAGTGGGAGTTTACACTGAAGTCTCACAGCAGCCAATCACAGCAGTGGGCATTTACACTGAAGTCTCACAGCAGCCAATCACAGCAGTGGGAGTTTACACTGAAGTCTCACAGCAGCCAATCACAGCAGTGGGCGTTTACACTGAAGTCTCACAGCAGACACGCCCATTCAAACATAGCGTTCAAATCAGAGGCTAAAATCAGGGTAGGAAAAATGCCTTTTATTTCAAAATTATGACCATTTTTGATGTAAAAATCCTACTAACATTACAAGTGCACCACAGGAAACATTATAAAACAATGCAGTCCATGACCCCTTTAAATATTTTTGCAGTAAACTCAAAATATATTGTTCCTATAGATATAATCAACAACTAAATGAATAGTTTTATATTTCATAATTTTTACTTCGAATGTCATTTGCAATGCTCCATGGGATTATAGTTCTCATCTTGTGTCTTTTTGTCTGATTTTCAAATACTTTTTTGCTTTAAATCATAGCTTGTAATGTTATGATTCTCCTTGTAGCTGGTTGGTTTGGTTCATGGCTTATAACGCTTTTTTTTTAAATCCCTATGGGAAAAATGAAAGGAGAAAATACTTCCGGAACCAGCGCTGCTGCTGAATAAGTGGGCGGCACTAATGCACTCTATTGTTTTAGATGACAGATGTGCTGGAAATGATGCGTTAGATAAATCAGGGCTTCCAGCAAGGCCACAATGAGCACGTGGACACAAGCACTCACAGTGAGTACAGTGAAACCTGCTCAAGCATCTGTGAGGGGTTTTCTGCTCATTCTGGGTTTGAAATGAGAGTTTGAGTGTTGCTCACCCTGAAGCAGCCGCTGTGGAAGCGTCACATGGATTCAGCATACGTGCGTGTGTGTGTGTGCGTGTGTGTGTGTGTCAGAGACGGGTGAAGGTAATGAGAGGCAGAGCTGTCTTGCGCTGTCATTCATACCCCTCCATGTGTATCGTAGCGCACACACTATTTCAAATTATTCTGCAGAGCTAGTCACTATTTTCCTCCCAACAGAATTAATGAGTTAAATTTAACCATGCATACCAGTTTAATCATTACCTGCAGCGTGTTCATGTGGAAGTCAGGTGCTCTGAAAGAGGATTATTCTACAGTGTCACATGGGTATCATTTATATTAGTGACAAAAGTGCTTCAACTGTTGTGTGTAGTTTTTAATCAGGAGACTGAGGCTCCCGCGGCTCTCTTCTGGACAGATCGTCTGAATGCAGCAGCTACTGAGCATGCTCAGAAACGAGGTCTGGTTAACACACTGCATCATTCTGACGCTGGCCTGTTTGCTCTTTATTCAGGAGCGTTAAATCACAGCCATCCACTTCACATTGTGAGAAATTATCACATTTTACTGGTTTCATTGTGCTTGCCCTTACTATAATTCAAAATAATACACTTCAATGTGAACTAAACAAAGAAATCATATACACCGATCAGGCATAACATTATGTCCAATATCCTAATATTGTGTTGGTCCCCCTTTTGCTGCCAAAACAGCCCTGACCCGTCGAGGCATGGACTCCACTAGACCCCTGAAGGTGTGCTGTGCTATCTGGCACCAAGATGTTAGCAGCAGATCCTTTAAGTCCTGTAAGTTGCGAGGTGGGGCCTCCATGGATCGGACTTGTTTGTTCAGCACATCCCACAGATGCTCGATTGGATTGAGATCTGGGGGATTTGGAGGCCAAGTCAACACCTCAAACTTGTTGTTGTGCTCCTCAAACCATTCCTGAACCATTTTTGCTTTGTGGCAGGAGCATTATCCTGCTGAAAGAGCCACAGCCACCAGGGAATACCGTTTCCATGAAAGGGTGAACATGGTCTGCAACAATGCTTAGGTAGGTGGTACGTGTCAAAGTAACATCCACATGGATGGCAGGACCCAAGGTTTCCCAGCAGAACATTGCCCAAAGCATCACACTGCCTCCGCCGGCTTGCCTTCTTCCCATAGTGCATCCTGGTGCCATGTGTTCCCCAGGTAAGCGACGCACACGCACCCGGCCATCCACGTGATGTAAAAGAAAACCTGATTCATCAGACCAGGCCACCTTCTTCCATTGCTTCGTGGTCCAGTTCTGATGCTCACGTGCCCACTGTTGGCGCTTTCGGCGGTGGACAGGGATCAGCATGGGCACCCTGACTGGTCTGCGGCTATGCAGCCCCATACACAACAAACTGTGATGCACTGTGTATTCTGACACCTTTCTATCAGAACCAGCATTAACTTCTTGAGCAATTTGAGCTACAGTAGCTCGTCTGTTTGATCGGACCACACGGGCCAGCCTTCGCTCCCCACGTGCATCAATGAGCCTTGGCCGCCCATGACCCCGTCTCCGGTTCACCACTGTTCCTTCCTTGGAGCACTTTTGATAGATACTGACCACTGCAGACCGGGAACACCCCACAAGAGCTGCAGTTTTGGAGATGCTCTGACCCAGTCGTCTAGCCATCACAATTTGGCCCTTGTCAAACTTGCTCAAACCTACACTTGCCCATTTTTCCTGCTTCTAACACATCAACTTTCCAAATGTTCACTTGCAGGTGCTGTGATGAAGAGATAATCAGTGTTATTCACTTCACCTGTCAGTGGTCATAATGTTATGCCTGATTGGTGTATTTAAAAAAAGTGTGAACTGAATGTTAGGGTTAGGGTTAGAATAAGTTGACATGTAGTTGCAAAGTCACTTATAGTCAGTAGAATGTCTGATGCTGGAGCATCACATTAAAGTGTTACCTTTAAATGTGCCTTAAATTGAAATTCAAACGGTAATGCTTTAGTTTTCTCGTTGCCTTCAAACAGGCACTGATGTGTTACTTGTAAAGACTTCAGGCAGAACTCATGAACAAAGAAACCATGACTTTCATAGATTTCCAAGTACTCAAAATGAGCATTCCGGTAGTTTTCTCTCTCTTTGATTTGCCCCTTGAACCCTTTTAAACCCAACGCCCTCCTTTTCCCCATTATCAACATCCACAGCTTTACGTGTCTCCGGGACCCTCGAGTGCTAATGACTCCTACGGCACATTATTGATGGATGTGTATTTATAAAGGAGACAGATAAGCGCTAGCAGAGGCTCGTAGCCGGACAGCTTCATTCAACACCCCGTCCAGCAGGCATGAAGGAGTGACAGCCGCAGCCTTGGGCGCAGGTGAGCTCAGCTTCTCCAGTCACTCTGACGCATTACACAGCATGTGAGGAACTGTACGGGCCTGCGCTCCCCGCATTCCCACATGTCTGGCCCGGATCCAGACCCCCTTACAAAATATTTGCCCTCAACTTTGGCTGGTTTATTTACTCTGGAGGAATTTTTCCCTGAACAACTCACAAGCTTAGTGTTTGGCAAATACACTCAGCACATGAAATATGGACAGAAGGCTCAGGCCAAACGACATGCATATATAGGCGATGAACTCATGCAGGAGCGCTCGGCCATTTTTGGACCAGGAGCCGGATGCATGAAAATCTTACGTCATATCTTAAGATAAGTTTGTAAGAATACATTTCTTAAAGCATTTTCTTAAGAACATCTTTTTAAAATGTTTTCTTAAGAAGAAAATGACAGGCAGTATGGCAGTACTTGTTGAACACTCGCTGATCAAACATCTCGGCTGTAATTTCGGCTGTAATTTTGCACTGCATGCCAGCAGATTACCGCAATAATCGTAATAAGTGCAAATATTATTCACTCAGCATTGTGTTTTTAATGTGTTTTATATAGTTATTTTGTACTGAATTATGCCTGTCAAATCGATTAATCGTGATTAATCGCATCTAGCATAAAAGATTGTTTATATAATACAGTATATGTGTGTCTGTGTGTGTGTGTGTGTGTGTGAATGTGTGAAGTGTATATTTATATGTGTGTGTATATATTATTCTATGCATATATGTGTTTGTTAGATGTGATTAATACATTTGAGAGCACTAATATATAAAATTAAAAATTAGGTCCCTATTTGAGTCAATATTCGATCATTGTTTAATGATAATTGGTGTACTCATGCACATCCCTATAGTAGTAGTAATACTGTATGTAGCTAGTCTATCTATATGTTGTAATGTTTAATAATTTAAACAACCCAGTAAATCCGTAAAACATCTCACCAAGTTGGAGGTTATCCTAACTTTGAGAGTTTATTTACAAGGATTTTTAAAGAGGCCACTTTCTCAAAGTCTTGATGTTGTTTTCTGGCTCTACTAGAGCAGGTTTTCCTGTTTGAATGTTGATTATTTCCTCATATTCTCCATTGTTGCGGCTCCTCTCTTCCCAGTCTGTCAGTAACGCTCTGTTTACTTCCTGTCTCTATGAAGCCCCTCCTTCTGAAAAGCACACTGTGCTCTGATTGGTCGGCTGGAGCAGTGTGTTGTGATTGGTGTTTGGGAAATGTCCCGCCCCTTACCATAACCGCCAGTTTCACACACTACTAACTAACTCAACCAGGCCCCGCCCCTTTATTCTGCGTATGAATTATTATAATGAGGAATATTGTGACGTGTTAGACTACAATGGAGGCGTTTCAGGGAGTTCAGGAACACTGACGCTGATATAGAGAAGAACTCGTGCTCAAACAGCAACACTACACACTAAAGACAGATCAACATGGAACAAAAAAGAAGAATAGGTGCTCTTTAAGAACATATTTTTCAGGAATTAAAATTATTCTTAAGTTTTGCCTTTTTATTCTAGTGGTTCGGGTGGAATCCTGCGCTCCCTCACATATGCCGTGCGGTTCTGTGGCGGGTCTGTGGAGATGGAAGCGCTTTGGGAAGATAAATCCATCAAACTACACATGAGGTCATCAATCCGACATTTCCGCTTGCTTTGATGAGTGGAGACGGGCTTAGCTAAACACTGGCTCTCCTGGCGCGCTGGGGGTCTGAGTGGACGTGGGGCCGCACTTGGGCTGGTGCCACGAAAGAGACGGGCATATTAGAGGAGCCCAGAGCACAGAGGGCTTTTGTCTGTCACGGCACAGCGGGATCGCTTGGGTTTCCTAGCTTTCATTTCATGACCCGACTGAGGCCGGCGTTGTGTGTGACTTAAAATGGAAAGAGAGCGTTTCACATTAGTGGACGGCAGCCGAGATATGACATGAACATTTATTTTATGAATGCTTTGTAATATTGGTTGGGTAAGTGTCCAAGTAAAAATATGTAGTAAATGTCATGGAAACATTGCAGCAAAAAATTGTTACACGTATTGAACTTTTGCAATAATAGATTTCTCAACTGCTTAGACGCTATAATTCGTTCCATTAGCCAAATATTCCATTTTCCAAAAGAAACACCAATTTCCACAAGCATCTGTTAAACCTTCGTTTCCAAACTCTAGACTGTCCAGGACTGCTGTAGTTCTGTCTGAAGGTGAGCAGGAAGACCTCCTCCAGCGAGTGATGCTGAACACTGGAACATGACCTGTGATGTGGAGGAGATTCAGAATAAAAGTCACTTCACATTATTCATACAAACTGCTGTTTCTGTGTCCAGTTGAATATTGTGTCTTTTTACAGCTATGCATACAGTACCGTGCTGCGTTTCCCAAAAGCATCGTAAGCCTAAGTTGATTGTAGAACAATTGCCACCAATGGTGTCTACGATCAGCTTAAGCCCGGGATACACTGCACGATTTTAGCAATCCTATAAGATCATTACAAATCACACTGTGGATCTATTAAACTTGGGTACGACATGCATGTAGACTGTACGATGATGACACCTATTGACTCGTAGGCTATGATGCAAGTTTCTATAGAAGAATAAAACGTCATCAGCATGTGCTAGTAGTAAACAAAAAGAGCAAGATGAATCGCACTTTGGCAGTTGTAGTTTTTATGTGTGCTAAAAAAAAAAAAAGAGGACGTGGCGAAAGAGGAAGGGAAAAGAGCTTGAGGTAAGCAGTTTTAAGTTTTAGCGCCATGTCGCGTTGATTTCATGTCACATTTTTATTGGCTGGTCAGTAGACGTAGGTCGTAGCAGCAAACACACTGTGCGGTGATCATGCTGAATTTCTGACACTGTCAGAAAATAATCGTAGGCTATATTTGGTCTCAAGACCGTGACAACGGCCATCTTTGAACCTCTCTCACTGTACGACATAGGACCACCGATTAGGAGCCACGATCACAGAAATCGCCACGATTGTTTCACGATGGCAATCTTTTGTCTGGGACAGCCGAAAATCGTGCAGTGTATCCCGGGCTTTAGTCTTACGATGCTTTTGGGAAACGCAGCCCTGAACATTTCAATCGTCCATTCACTTCCAAGCTTATAATTAGAGTAAGTGGTGAAGATACTTTTCCTCAAATAACTCTCCATTTACCCATAATGGTAAGGGCAAAAATATAATAGCATATTCAGGAACTGTTCGAAAAGTAGTGGTGTAATGCTGCCAAACTAATTTCCTTACTTGTTTTATATGTAAACATTCTTAAAATTGAATATACAAAATTAAGCGAGCTCATGATATTCAAGATATTTGCCAATGGGGTAAGAAAAATTAACTTGTTTCCCTTTGAATTAAAGGAATTAATTATTTTTTCTTGTTTTAAGCAAATTTTTTTGTGAACATGTTTTTTTTTTCCAGAATGTTTAGATATTTGTCCTAGAAAACAAGACAAAAATATTTTTGTTGTACTCACTGTAAGACTATTCACACATCCATCATTTTAGTTTTAGGTGTGCATGTCATGTTTGGTCATGCTTTCATGTCTTTTATTTTGAAAATTGTCTTGGTGTTGTTTCCTGGTTTGTCATGTGACTCCCTTGCCCCTCATGTGATCCTTAACACTCCTGATTGGTTCATTGTTTGATTATTCACAGGTGTTTCTTGTTAGTCATTCGTCCTTGTGTATAAATAGCCCTCATGTTATCATTGTCTCTTGTCTAGCTTTGTTCATGTAGCTGCTTTTGGTTAATGTTCAAGTTTAGGTCATGGTTCAAGTCAAGTCTTTGTTTATTGTATATTTTGTCTATGTTTCTTTCAATAAACTGCACATGGGTTATTCATACTCACCTACAGTGGACTTACAGAGCATCTGTTTTTTTTGTTAACTTTATATTTGGATTAAGAAATATAAGATTAAAACGTGAAAATCTCCCGTTGATTCAAATTTAACCAACAATGTTTGCATATTGAACTTCGATTGGTCTTCGCTTTATACGTCTGTTTGAATGCTGAATTGTGATTGGTCTTGTACACTGCAAAGATGATGTCATGGTGGATTTCGTGCACTGCCTACAAAACACAAGACACAGTACTGTGACAACGGCAAAGCCTTTCATCCAAAGACTAAAACCTAACCCTGTACCCAGAGAGCAATATCCGTCATTTGACCGTCTCGGTTAACTATAGTCCCGATATAGTCCGGCTATGAGTAACCCACCTCTAGCCAAAATAACCTTGAATTTGGTTGCATGTCGTTTTTGCCAAAATAACTTGCGAGATGTATTATTATATTCCATCATGTAAGCAAAGTCAACAGTGATCACAAGGTGTTTGGTTTCATTTCTTTGACATGTTCATGTCTTGATGACTAGTCTATTCTTGGGTTAGATGTCTATTAAATTTTCACTGACAGCCCAAATTTTGCCTTGTTTTAGCTTAGACGTCAGGGCTGTGTTTGGACGCTATTAGAGTCTTTTACTCTAAGGGTACCCTCTTTGCATGCACTGCTATTTACAAATGCAGACCTATAAAACTGTAAAGCTGTGTTTGCCTCTCAGTATTGTCTCATGTCCACTTCCATAGACCTCCAGATATTTGTGTTGACACGAGATCCAGAGCATCCGTGTCTCCCTGCGGCAGAAAACATTTCCTTTTGAGCAGCAACTGAGAGGTCAGTCACAGCACCTGCGTTCATGCCATGGCTGGACATCACGTGATCAGACACACATCCGGGCTTCTCGGGTCATCCTTAAACAGTCGACACCTTCGTCTGGCCTCCCATTAACCCACGCCACAGGAGATCCATTTCCACACAAGTTCACGTCGCAAATACAAGGAAGGCAACAAATTGTGCAAGAGCGAGTATGTGTTGTGAGAAGGAAAAACTGAGGAATGATTTGCGAGAACAGTGAAGTTGATGATGCCACCCGGCGGAGAGAGCGATACCATATGTTGGGTCACGTGTGTATCTGGTAAATGTTATTACGAGGCAATGGCTCACGTCTTCGCTAAGGCCCTCTGAGGAACATAATGTGGAACAGAAGGCCAGTTGTTCAGTCATTGTCCGCTGATTTAACCCCAATCAGCTTGAGGAGCATCCTGACTTTAGGAGGAGTAATGGTGATGCGAAACGTGGAGTGATGGAGAAAGAAAATTCTTGAGCTCCTTCAGTGATTCGATCATCTTGATCATCATGTCTGTAGACAGATCATTTTCTCCCTCATTTTTTAAATGGTACATAACACACACAGTTTCTGCCGGTCTCATGTTAATCTTGAGTATCTATAGAGTAGTATTGCATCCTTCATATCTCCGAAGAGTCTTTAGTTTTATCATATTTATAAAAGACAGATACACTGTACCGATTCTTTCTGAAAACAGCTGAGCTCCTGGAGGCGTGCAGTGGGCGGAGCTAAAGAGTCTCACACACACACACACTCACATTCACACACACACACACACACACACACACAATACATCATGACATTATCCCTGGATAACTTTCGATTCACTATACGTTGGTGTTGTTCACATTATATGCACTTACGCGCCGATTGGCAACAAAACATACACATTTGATGCAGTTTCACTCACCGCCTGCGGTTTCCACTCATGACCGGGAACAAACACACACACTTGCAGAACTCCGGAAACACAAACTGCATCCACTGTTTCCTTAACGCTGGGTTATTTGGGAATCTGAACAAGGTGATCTTTCCCCTCACACCAGAAACACACTTCTTTAGTGACATTGTTGATTTCGTGGTCTAAAAACACAATGGCAACGCCACCGACGGCTCCCGTAACCCAAATGAGCGTGCTCTTGCTCTTGCTCTGGTTGATGTGTGTGTGAGTGCGCTCATCCGAGAGAAGTGCCCATATAAGGAATTCTGCCCTTTATGATGTCGTACAGGGCCATACTCGAAAAAAAACTTTCCGAAACTTGTTTGAATCCTGAAGGAGTGTATTTTTGTCAAAGACTACATCCAGATGAGATTCAGAGCGATGATCAAACACAGATGGAGTAGATGGAGTCCATCAACACCCCTAATGCTTGCACAGTCCTAGAACTCGTCCTGGGTCCACATTTCATTCAGTAACATTAGGCAGTTTTGATTTATATGATGCTTAATGTTGATGATCACGTTATTTTACATATGCATCTGCTTACATACGATCGCTTGTTTTTGTGCGTCTTCTTCGCCTGTGTTTTGATGAGGAGGTTCTGTACTCATTCAGAAGATGCGTAATAGCGCCCCCTAGCGTATAACAGTGAAAACACGGAAACCCGGAAAATTCCGAGTTTGGCAGGGAAGCGTTTTCTCACAAATAATGGAAAATTCTGTGTTTGGCGGGGAAAGAGTTAACAGTGTAAATAAGGCAGAATGCATGAAATAGCATTAGCCTCCCTTTAAATAAATGCTTTCCCCCTGACACGCACAAACCTGAAGTCTATCATCAGCTCTCTATCAATAGTGCACTGCCAGTTAAAGCAGTATCTGATTGTAGATTTTAAGGCTGTTCCCAACATCTCAACAGTCAAGACTGCTTTTTCCCAATGTCTTATCGGAATTACCATGTCAGGAAATATAGGCCTCATGTTACAAGTCGACTCCATTCTCTCCGCAGTAAATATTCAATTGTCGAACCCTGCAAATCTGCATGAAGCATGTTATTAATCAGAAGCCTGAGGCTCCTGTGTCTCTCAAACAGCACGTCTGTTCGATCTCTGTGGTTCCGTCCCCCGAACGTCAGTGCCGATGACAGGTAGACAGTCCTGAGAAGTCAAAGTGCTGCTGTCAGTTTTCTGATGAATATGCCCCGTTCGGTTTTAGCAGCATGCATATTCATCGGGCCGCTGGGCCACCGGGTGATTTCATTCCTAATTGTGTCCTCCTCTCAAGCCCTCCGAAGACCCCTGTGGCATCATGGGCGAGATGAGGGGATGTCAAAGTGGATGCCAGTGCTTGTCAGGACTGCTCGTATGGCTCAAACAGCACAACTTTATTCCAGAACCCTCAGGGAATTTCTTAGCCAGATCCCGTTTCCGTCGTGGCCTTGATTGAACCGTGGAATTTCGGTGGAGTGCGATCTTGTACCTGTGTCAAGTCGTCCCACATCATGTAGAGTCAGCTTTCGCTTGATAACTTTACCTCACTGAATCAGGAGCTCTTCCCAACGACTTCTCCCCTCGTTATCCTCATCCCCTTATCAACAATAACTTTATGAGGTGATCATTCATCTTTCCCCGTTTGCCCTCATGCGAGAGGCCACGCTTGAGCACGCATCAGCGCTGACACCCCAGTATCTGCTCTTTACCCAGTGGGGTGTGAAAGACCAGGGCTGACCTCACTTCCTGTGGCAGAACACATACACTTCCCCTCAACCCGAGCGGAAAAACTCACGAGGAACAGTATGGAATTCTGTTTCCTGCCGACTGTAATGACTCTCATAATTTGCCTCTTTTTGCACCATTGCTGTTTTATTTATAGCCAGCGGTCATCCGATTCTTAGACGCTCCCCTATACACGAATGTGTCATTTTTCGACTGAGGCATCTCAGCATCACGTTTCATGTTCTCAGGTCAGGTATATTGCAGAAATAAAGCCAGAACCAAACCTGTATTGTTCACTGGGTCACCTGATATCCAGAGCCTCCTTCTGTTGCACTGTGACCGTCCAGTGTCATTCATCCACTTCTCCAACTCAACCTGAGATTAACCACAGCGCTCAGCCATGGGATTGTTTAACATGAGATAAGATTGAACACAGCTTTCTTTTTCCACATCTCGGTCTTTCTTTAGCAGCACTGCAGCCTCCCAGAGGGAAGTGTGTATTGCTCAGACAGTCTCTTCCATAGCTCCTGAAATATGCAGTAAAGGAATAGATCATATGATCATCCGTTTGATGAGATGTTCAAATTCATATTAGAGCTTCCATGACTAGTCATTTTTACAATATGTTCAGATGGTGCAGGTGAGAAACGACAGCTCTTAAGTCATGTATCAGCTTCTGGCCGAAATGTTTGTTTGTTTGTGTGTTCCCTAGAGCGTTATATGAACACTCCAAATGAACTCCAGAACTCCAGAACTCCAGACCATCTCAGAAGTCAATGATAAGCATAGGGAACCCAACACAATAACCTTCCAATACAGTGTTTTCCCTGCATCTGAAGCCCCCCAAACAACACTGCACTTGTGTGTGCGTGTGTGTGTGTGTGTGTGTCGGGGGGGTCTTCTTGAACAGGATTGAGAAGCACTGTTTTAATACATATTAGGGGTGTAACGGTACACAGAAGTCACGGTTCGGTACGTACCTCGGTTTTGGGTTCACGGTTCGATACGAGTTCGTTACAACAGGAAAAAGCAACAATTCCCCATAGGTTTCTTTTCATTTATTGAACAGACAGTAGTGCAAATTACAGTTTGTTCCACCTAGCGGCATTTAGTCCTCTAGTTGGTTCAGTACAGCCTCCTTTAGTGTAGTGAGCAGTGAACAGGACGCACTCTTCATATGTTTTGTAGGGCTGATAAAAAACAAAAGGTATTTGGTCACAATCAGCTACAAAACTATAAAGCATTATTTGTGTTATAAAAGTACAAAATAAAACTTGTGCAGAGATTAGTTTTCTTAGCGCGATTAATACAGTCGATTAATACACGTTAAAGTGATCCATGAGTTCATTAACATGCGGTGACAATGGCGGATGCACAAAGTTCAGTATTACACTTTTTCAAGAAATCACGGAAAGATGAGCGAGAAGAAGAAAAAGAGCCGACTTCACCTTTCCTTCATCGTCTGACTGTATGCACCGTCTGACTGTATGCACCGTCTGACTGTATTCATCGTCTGACTGTGTTCATCGTCTGACTGTATGCACCGTCTGACTGTATTCATTGTCTGACTGTATGCACCGTCTGACTGTATTCATCGTCTGACTGTATTAATCGTCTGACTGTATGCACTGTCTGACTGTATTCATCGTCTGACTGTATTAATCGTCTGACTGTATTCATCGTCTGACTGTATGCACCGTCTGACTGTATGCATCATCTGACTGTATTCATTGTCTGACTGTATTCATCGTCTGACCTGTATGCACCATCTGACTATATTCATCGTCTGACTGTATTCATCGTCTGACTGTATTAATCATCTGACTGTATGCACCGTCTGACTGTATGCATCGTCTGACTGTATTCATCGTCTGACTGTATTCAGCGTCTGACTGTATCCATCGTCTGACTGTATTCATCATCTGACTGTATTCATCCTGACTGTATTCATCGTCTGACTGTATTCATCGTCTGACTGTATTAATCGTCTGACTGTATGCACCGTCTGACTGTATGCATCGTCTGACTGTATTCAGCGTCTGACTGTATTCATCGTCTGACTGTATTCATCCTGACTGTATTCATCGTCTGACTGTATTTATCGTCTGACTGTATTCAGCGTCTGACTGTATGCACCGTCTGACTGTATGCACCGTCTGACTGTATTCATCGTCTGACTATGCATCGTCTGACTGTATTCAGCGTCTGACTGTATTCAGCGTCTGACTGTATGCACTGTCTGACTGTGTGCACCGTCTGACTGTATGCACTGTCTGACTGTATTCATCGTCTGACTGTATGCACCGTCTGACTGTATACATCGTCTGACTGTATGCACCGTCTGACTGTATTCATCGTCTGACTGTATTCATCGTCTGACTGTATGCACCGTCTGACTGTATTCATTGTCTGACTGTATGCACCGTCTGACTGTATTCATCATCTGACTGTATTAATCGTCTGACTGTATGCACTGTCTGACTGTATTCATCGTCTGACTGTATTAATCGTCTGACTGTATTCATCGTCTGACTGTATGCACCGTCTGACTGTATGCATCATCTGACTGTATTCATTGTCTGACTGTATTCATCGTCTGACCTGTATGCACCATCTAACTATATTCATCGTCTGACTGTATTCATCGTCTGACTGTATTAATCGTCTGACTGTATGCACCGTCTGACTGTATGCATCGTCTGACTGTATTCATCGTCTGACTGTATGCACCGTCTGACTGTATTCATCGTCTGACTGTATTCAGCGTCTGACTGTATGCACCGTCTGACTGTATGCACCATCTGACTGTATTAATCGTCTGACTGTATTCATCGTCTGACTGTATTAATCGTCTGACTGTATGCATCGTCTGACTGTATGCATCATCTGACTGTATTCATCGTCTGACTGTATTCATCGTCTGACCTGTATGCACCATCTGACTGTATTCATCGTCTGACTGTATTCATCGTCTGACTGTATTCATCGTCTGACTGTATACACCGTCTGACTGTATTCATCGTCTGACTGTATTCATCGTCTGACTGTATGCATCGTCTGACTGTATTCATCATCTGACTGTATTAATCGTCTGACTGTATGCACTGTCTGACTGTATGCATCGTCTGACTGTATTCATCGTCTGACTGTATTCATCGTCTGACTGTATTCATCATCTGACTGTATTCATCCTGACTGTATTCATCATCTGACTGTATTAATCGTCTGACTGTATGCACCGTCTGACTGTATTCATCGTCTGACTGTATTCATCGTCTGACTGTATTCAGCGTCTGACTGTATTCATCGTCTGACTGTATTCATCATCTGACTGTATTCATCCTGACTGTATTCATCGTCTGACTGTATTTATCGTCTGACTGTATTCAGCGTCTGACTGTATGCACCGTCTGACTGTATTCATGGTCTGACTGTATTCATCGTCTGACTGTATGCATCGTCTGACTGTATTCATCGTCTGACTGTATTCAGCGTCTGACTGTATGCACTGTCTGACTGTGTGCACCGTCTGACTGTATGCACCGTCTGACTGTATTCATCGTCTGACTGTATGCACCGTCTGACTGTATTCATCGTCTGACTGTATTCATCGTCTGACTGTATGCACCGTCTGACTGTATGCATCGTCTGACTGTATTAATCGTCTGACTGTATGCATCGTCTGACTGTATGCATCATCTGACTGTATTCATCGTCTGACTGTATTCATCGTCTGACCTGTATGCACCATCTGACTGTATTCATCGTCTGACTGTCTGCATCGTCTGACTGTATGCATCGTCTGACTGTATTCATCGTCTGACTGTATTAATCGTCTGACTGTATGCATCGTCTGACTGTATGCATCATCTGACTGTATTCATCGTCTGACTGTATTCATCGTCTGACTGTATGCACCATCTGACTGTATTCATCGTCTGACTGTATTCATCGTCTGACTGTATTCATCATCTGACTGTATTTATCGTCTGACTGTATTCATCGTCTGACTGTATTCATCGTCTGACCTGTATGCACCGTCTGACTGTATGCATTGTCTGACTGTATTCATCGTCTGACTGTATTCAGCGTCTGACTGTATTCATCGTCTGACTGTATTCATCCTGACTGTATTCATCGTCTGACTGTATTTATCGTCTGACTGTATTCAGCGTCTGACTGTATGCACTGTCTGACTGTATTCATCATCTGACTATGCATCGTCTGACTGTATTCAGCGTCTGACTGTATTCAGCGTCTGACTGTATGCACTGTCTGACTGTGTGCACCGTCTGACTGTATGCACCGTCTGACTGTATTCATTGTCTGACTGTATGCACCGTCTGACTGTATTCATCGTCTGACTGTATTCATTGTCTGACTGTATGCACCGTCTGACTGTATTCATCGTCTGACTGTATTCAGCGTCTGACTGTATGCACCGTCTGACTGTATGCACCATCTGACTGTATTAATCGTCTGACTGTATTCATCGTCTGACTGTATTAATCGTCTGACTGTATGCATCGTCTGACTGTATGCATCATCTGACTGTATTCATCGTCTGACTGTATTCATCGTCTGACCTGTATGCACCATCTGACTGTATTCATCGTCTGACTGTATACACCGTCTGACTGTATTCATCGTCTGACTGTATTCATCGTCTGACTGTATGCATCGTCTGACTGTATTCATCGTCTGACTGTATGCATCGTCTGACTGTATGCATCGTCTGACTGTATTCATCGTCTGACTGTATTCATCGTCTGACTGTATTCATCGTCTGACTGTATGCATCGTCTGACTGTATTCATCGTCTGACTGTATTCATCGTCTGACTGTATTCATCATCTGACTGTATTCATCCTGACTGTATTCATCGTCTGACTGTATTAATCGTCTGACTGTATGCACCGTCTGACTGTATTCATCGTCTGACTGTATTCATCGTCTGACTGTATTCAGCGTCTGACTGTATTCATCGTCTGACTGTATTCATCATCTGACTGTATTCATCCTGACTGTATTCATCGTCTGACTGTATTTATCGTCTGACTGTATTCAGCGTCTGACTGTATGCACCGTCTGACTGTATTCATGGTCTGACTGTATTCATCGTCTGACTGTATGCATCGTCTGACTGTATTCATCGTCTGACTGTATTCAGCGTCTGACTGTATGCACTGTCTGACTGTGTGCACCGTCTGACTGTATGCACCGTCTGACTGTATTCATCGTCTGACTGTATGCACCGTCTGACTGTATTCATCGTCTGACTGTATTCATCGTCTGACTGTATGCACCGTCTGACTGTATTAATCGTCTGACTGTATTCATCGTCTGACTGTATTAATCGTCTGACTGTATTCATCGTCTGACTGTATTCATCGTCTGACCTGTATGCACCATCTGACTGTATTCATCGTCTGACTGTATGCATCGTCTGACTGTATGCATCGTCTGACTGTATTCATCGTCTGACTGTATTAATCGTCTGACTGTATGCATCGTCTGACTGTATGCATCATCTGACTGTATTCATCGTCTGACTGTATTCATCGTCTGACTGTATGCACCATCTGACTGTATTCATCGTCTGACTGTATTCATCGTCTGACTGTATTCATCGTCTGACTGTATTCATCATCTGACTGTATTTATCGTCTGACTGTATTCATCGTCTGACTGTATTCATCGTCTGACTGTATTCAGCGTCTGACTGTATGCATCGTCTGACTGTATTCATCGTCTGACTGTATTCATCGTCTGACTGTATGAATTGTCTGACTGTATGCATCATCTGACCGTATTAATCTTCTGACTGTATGCATACATGAATACATGTACCGTTACACCCCTAATACATATATTTGGCTATTACAACAAACTTAACAAACACTGAGGTTGCAGCTTGGGAATTTTATTTATAAGCAAAAGTATCTATGATTTCCATGTTAATCTCATTTTCCTTCAGTTAATGAGATGTTAAAGTGATCTTGTTTGTGATTTTTCTTTCCTACGGGCTGAATGACACCCTTCCTAAATACTTTCCCTCTGCCTTGAACATTTTGTGAAATGCATGTGACCTGCAGTCTGAGGTTAACTAATAATGCAGATATTTGAGAAACATGCTTCCCGAAACTAATTGTATTGAAAAATGTGTTTCCTGGTTTACTTGAATCCAGTGCTACCCACTGCTGTCAAAAATACATCAGCCCAAAGTGCCACATGACCCTCGGAGACTGAGGATCCACCTGCAGCGGCTCAAACAAGCAGAAAGTCAAAAGTGAGGCGGTTTAGGTTGGAGGGCACATCCTCTGCAGCTGGAGTCTTCAGCATGGCTCGCGCTCAAGGACTTCTCCCAGGACCGTGTCACGAGAGCAAGGACTCCAGCAACTAATGTCAGATTTGTTTGTGAAATCACGGTCCAGCTCAAACATCTGTGGGCTTCAAATTAGTTTTGTTTGGCCATAAGTCAGATCTTGAGTGAGTAAACCCTTGGCATTATATATGATGCCAAAACAAGGGTGTGTTTGCTGCCAGATTTGCACCTTAGACCGATACTTTGATAATCAGAGCCAAGAGTTGACAGACATGTTGCATGAAACTATTTCACAGTTCCGTGTCAAAGTTGAGCTCCATCAACCAAATCCTCAGTAATCTTAGCCGCCAGTCAGCTTCACCTGACAGACAGGAGTTCTCCGACGAGCGGCGCGTTGACGTGTTTTCCTCCGCCAGCATGCTCGAGATGTTTATTTGTGCTGGTCTTTGTTCACATGGATGTGCAGCGCTGAAAGGATTTTGATTGCCTGTGAAAATATTTAGAGCACAGCAAATATTTATGACATCGTTCATGGTGCGGAAACAATACGTATACTTGAGAACATTCTCAGGTAATCAAGCGTTACAAAACAAACGGGCGCAGAGAGAGAAAGACACAAGTAACTTTGGACGAGATGATCTCAAAGGAAATCTGTCCTTATTTTCGACTGTGTTGATGCGTCAGAGCGTCTTAATGTTATAACAATGGACGTTTAAACGTGGATGTGTGTGTTATGAGAAGAGTTGAGCTTAGGATGACCAGACTGAACTTTGTGTTTGTCCAAAGGCATTGTGGGAAAAACACTAGATACTCTTTGTCAGCACTTAAGGTCTATATCGCTGCGCATCAGGATATCCCTTTCCTGACAGGAAGTATCGTGTCCAGATCTGTTATTTTAATGGCACAGATACCAGTGTGTGGGTGTTGGTGTGTGTATAGTTTTTTTGGGATTTGTTGTGAGGACACATGAACTGCATCTCACCAATCAAGAATCTCTGAATAATAATTTCATAACTGCATTGTTAGTACTTTTGATGGTTGCCAGGACATTGCTATGTGCATTGCAAAGGTGAGATTTGGGTGCACAAACCTGAATAAGTTGGCAAAACTCAAAAAAAATTTAGGCAATCGGTTACATCAAATTTTTTAAGTTAAGAAATGTAAAGTTTAAGTAAGCAGAACTTGCAGATTTTTATTTTGTACTCATACATTTTAATTGCTCTTAACTTCAAATATTTGAGTAAGCTAATTCATACATTTAAATTCAAATTATCAAATATTTTTAGTAGTGGAAACTTGACTAGCTTTAACTAGCTAATTCAATAAATGCCACCTTGCTAATTGGTGACACAATGCTTTGATAGCATTAGCATAGCGTAACCCTACAAAAACCAACATAACAGAAACTCTTCTAAACTAACATAACAAAACATTAAACACTACTAAATCTCCACCTTAACATTAATCTTGCACCCGGGGCTTCAGTTGATCTACGTTTACGTTTTTTGGATTTTCTGTACTCTCCAATGAATAATCCTGACCCATGATGACTGAACGACACAACAGCGGTGTACTACGCAATTGTTCATGTGTGTTGCCATGGTTTCTACAAGCGGAAACCAAGGATAGCGCGGATATTACGTCATTTACAAGGGCAAGGGACGAGCCATAATTTAAAATTGGAATTCCTCTTGATTTATAAATCCTTGGGAACTTTTGGGAAAATGTAAGTACACAACTGCATGAAATATATCACACTGTGCAAGTGATTTTTGGATATTTTATTACAAAATTCTTACATATTGTAGCTTTAATTTTAGCATTTACTCTCCCTTTTGAGTGTCATGGCAAAGCATGCTGGGAAATAGAAATCCCAGCCCAGTTTCAGTTAAATTTAAATTAGTCTAAATTAAAAGAAACAAGTTCATAAAACTCAGAATGAAACAACTCAGATTACTCAAAATGTGTCCGTTTTGAGAATTCAAAAGAGAAAGAAAGTTCTAAATACTCATAAAAGGTTATTTGTTTGAACTAATTCGTTTAATTTGAGTTGGCTCTACTCAAACCAATTATTTTGAGCGTTAGGGTTTACAGTGTGGTTGTTGGAGTGCTCCGTGTTATTTTAGCATGATGGCATGCTTTTTGACACTATTAACAGTCACATTTTTTAATTGAAACTGCAAAGCTGCGTTTCCAGAACTGCCTGCTATATGGAGCTTCATGTCTCCCAGGATTTTCTCAGGACGTCACATTTGGAGCAGGACTCAAAAGAGACCCTCAAACCCTTTCTCTCCATCTGCCAGATCAATAGCAGGTCCATTTGCCGTATCCCAGCCGAAGGCCCTTGTGGAGCAGATGCTAATGATGTGATGATAACTCAACAGTGAGATTTTTAGATAATCGATACGCTGCTGTGCATTACGACTTTAATTCCCTGAGTATCCACACGACACCACCTTCATGCTTCACGCTGCGTCATCTTTGTAGCGTTTCCTCTCTTTAGTAGACTATGCATCACAACCACACCGCTGAGGCTGTCCTTAATGACGCAAAATGTGACTTTATCATGCACGTTTCTTCATAATGCATGTCTTTTGGTTTGCCCTTGGATGATGCAGAATGCGATGACTTCACTCCACTAATGGCGTCCCTGGAATTGAGTTGGTTGACCATAGGGAGATTTTAGCCTGGGTTTCCACCATTATGAGCTGTTGCAACAAACACCACTTAAGCCCAGACTTGTGCTTCCTAAACAAGTATTTAATGCCCTCATTAAAGATATATGAAGCTGGTAATCAATAAGACCTCTGGATTACAGCCTCATCTTTCACACAAAGGTGCAAATGGCTACATGTTTAACATTACGTAGGTTTGTAGACGAACTGAACAGAGACAACCAAGTGAGCCTTCATCAATTACTCCCAAGATAAACTTTCATTTGAGAACTAATAAGATCATTAGATCTGTCTTACAGTCGTTTTGCTAATGAGGATTCGAATCATTTGTTGGTTCATGGTTTTATTCTACAGCACAGGAATTACAGGACGGTCTGTAAAAGTGATTCAATTTGGCTCACCAAACATAGCCCAGGCTTCTGTAGCTGTTAAATGCTTTATGTTGTTATTAAATATCTTTTAGAAATCCATTTTTATCTCTCAAGATGAGCAATGAATCACTATTAAAGAGTCCATCAAGCTGTCGGGCGGCAGGGGATGTTCCCTGTAAACACTTGGCTCTCACTTCTGAATGATACAGGCCGTTTTATCCTTCACCAAGTGTAACTCTGAACTCAAGGCACAACAGAATATTGTGGTAATGTTGTATCTGAAGAGACTATGGGAGGTGAAGGGTTGGTCCTTGTTATTGTGGAACCAGTTTTTGTGTTTAACACCATCACGGCCGGTCAAAAATAGATTCCAAACTGCATATAATAAAGCAAAAGGCCAGGAGAGTCTGTGAGTGGCTCCTGTGGAAGACATGTCGACATGCATCCAGTCAGGGTTGGGTGTAGTGATGTTCGGTTCTTGAACGAATTGTTCTTTTGAGCCGGTTCTCAGCCGGTTGAGCCGGTTCATTAATCGAACTGAACCGAACGTTAGTTCCGGGTTGATGACGCAAGACGCAAAAGCCGAAGTAGCACGTCCGACTCAAAAAGAACCGAAAGAGCCGGTTCAAACATCTGTCGACGTTTGCCGAGGATTACCGAGGATGACTGAGTTGGCGACGCAAGTCTGAGGCACGTCCTGGAAATATGCTTATTATGACTACTGTTTTTAAATACCATTTTATTAAAACCTGCAAAAACCTTTCTGTCGAGAGATTTAAATACATTTTACTGTAGTTTATTGTGCATGCAGATTATATTTAAAGTTGTTAAGCAAAAAAGTTTATAAGACTGGTTTATGCTTTCTATATAGGCTACTTTAGACGCGTAACAACGCGTTTATGCATGTCTAGGCTACTCAATATTGGTCAGTCGTGTCTGACATAAAGGATCCGCGAATGAAACTGTGACCACAAACACCATTAACTTAAGGGGATTTGCACAGATAGACATATCAATCAGGAAAATCACATTAACATTGATATTATTATTGTGTAGAGGAGTGAGAGAGGAATGGGGGGGGGGGGGGGGTAAAAGATGTTTAATTACTAAATACCCTTTAAAATAGCATTTAACAACTCCCAAAGGACATATTCTAATTACAAGATCTTCTTTTCACTACCTTTTATTTATTTTTTTTCATTTTTTTCTATATTTCTTCCATTATATTGCTGTTTGTCTATAGTGTTTTGTTGTTATTTCTCAATATGTGCATTTTGTACAATTTCTGTATGTATTTCATGAATTAATTAATAAAAAAAAAAAAAAACAAACTTAAGTGAATGAAAGGCAATAATCAGAAAATGCAAAATGCACAAATTTTCGTTTCAATATGCATTGACACAGATTACTTTATTTGAATGTTTCCTTGATATAACATGACACTGAAAAATGTATAAAAAAAGAATAAAAGAAATGCATAGTGACATCATTGCATGATGACGTCAGGAACCTATGAATCGGCTATTTGAACTGGTTCATTGAGCCGAACTGTCCGAAAAGAACCGGTTCGCAGAAATGAATCGGACTTTGCATCACTAGTTGGGTGAAGGGATGAGGTGAGGACTCAATATGCAGAAATAATGGGGTTTATTAATAAAAATAAAACAAAAACAAACCAAGAGTACCCCAAGAGGATAACAAGACCAGCATCTGGATCAAGCAGGACTGGACACAGACAGTACATAAGATGACAAACTGGCACAGGATTGAAAACAGATTATAATAGAGAATAAATAGGGAGCAAACGAGGCAGGTAACAAGGGAGGACAGGTGCGGCAAATGAACCAATAATTAGGTAACAAGATGGGCGGGGTAAGACAATAGACAGAAGAGCACAAGGAAACACATGACAAGCTGTGTGATCACACCAAACATGACAACAACACCAGCACATGGCCAGCGAACACAATCACAAGCCATGTGCTCATACGAAATGAGACACAAACATGCAGCCAATGAGAACACTCATAAACCGTGTGTTCACACAAAACATGCCAACATGAAAGACTCCAGCCAATGAAAAACAAGCTGTATGCTACACAGCACAAGACAAAACATGACATGAAAGCTCGTGGCCGAAGTAAACACAGGCCGCGTGCAACACAGAACACAACACACACAGACAGAAGAGTGTACAGCCCGAGTGAACTTGAAACTGCACGCACACAGAACAGAAGACTTAAGGCGTAAGTCAGCGTACAGTGCGCGTTACACGAATTTCATCATCAGAAGAGTATGCACGTACTGAACGCGCACCACCGGGTTTTTGTAATCACGCGTACATTGTACATGCAGGTTGCACATGCGCATAACATTTTTTTTTGCAGTATTTACATGGGTTGTAACTCGTGGCGAGAGATTGCTCAAAATTGCGCATGCGTCGAATGCCTGTGTACACGTACGAGTCAAAAGAAGTATACTTTGCAAGGCTGTGCCTTCGACTGTGCGCATACGCTTGCATACGTGTAAAAAACGAAGTATACTTTCAGCTTAACACACGGAGCATGAATGTCCGAATCACCAACACAGAAACCAAACTGGATTGAAGTACCGGGATCCGAACACCACGCCCCGCACCAGTGTTGGGGAAAGTTACTTTTAAAAGTAATGCATTACAATTGAGTTACCCCCTAAAAACGTAACTAATTGCGTTACTTTTTTGGAACGTAATGTGTTACATTACTTTTGCATTACTTTTTCTCACCTGAGTTGGGCTTGCTTGTTTTTTAATAACAACAAAAAAGCTCTATTTTTGGCAAATGTAAAGGCCCTTTCACACCAGAAGTGAAATGAATAATCCTCAGGCTGAAGGAAACACAAATTCACATCTGTACAGTAGAGGGCGCCGCTCAAACAAACACTTCAGCTGAGCAGCCATCCTGGATCACAGAAGAAGAAAGTTCAACACTCTTTTTTGAAACAAAATAAAGACAAATTTGATGTTTATCTAAAGTCATTTTTGCTTATTAGTATGGTTGAATTGGATTATCGAAAGTCAGCAGCAAAGACATTGGTTAATAAAGTGAGATTAAATACATAAAGTATATTTGTGCAATTTTGATATGTTTAATTATTGCAGGTTTGCTTTTCACTGTTTTTATTCATTCTGAGGAATACTGAATCTGTTTCTGTGCCAGTGAGATGAGTAAATGCTCACATTCAGTCTAGATCTACAATACCCACCATCACACACACACACACACACACACACACACTCACACACACGCACACACGCACACGCGCACACGCACACACGCACACACTCACACACACGCACACACACGCACTCACACGCACACGCACACACGCTCACGCGCACACGCACACACGCTCACACGCACACGCACACACACACACACACACTCACACACACACACACACACACACATACACACTCACACGCACACATGCACACAGACAGACACACACACACACGCACACACACAGACACACACTCACACACACACACACACACACACATACACACTCACACGCACACACTCACACACACACTCACACACACACACACTCACACACACACACACACACACACATACACACTCACACGCACACATGCACACAGACAGACACACACACACACGCACACACAGACACACACTCACACACACACACACACACACTCACACACACACACACATCTCGGATTCTCTCAGCATGAGGACAGGAGAGCTGTCAGTCAATACATGGGAAAACAAAGTAACCTGCGTTACTCATTTGAAAAAGTACCTCAGATATTTTGTTCTAAATTTAAAAGTAATGGATTACTTCACTAGATACTTGAAAAAAAGTAATCTGATTACATAACTCGAGTTACTTGTAATGCGTTGCTACCCCCAACACAAGACAGCTCACGTGGACAGAAGAGCGAACTCAGAACCGCACACTCACAATGCCAAGACAAGAGCAGTGTCAGACTGGCCTTGATGAGCCGGTTCAGGAGTGTTTGATCAGGGTTGGCGCTGAACTCTACAGGACCTCGAGGTCCAGAGTGGAGAAACCCCGGCTTAGGAGCGTCATTATCTGTGAGCGGCGGTGATGTGCGTCACAGGTGGAGCTCATGAGTGATTGTGGTGTGATGGTGGATGTGCTGAGCTCGAGGTCAGGCCTGCGCGGCTGCTCCAGAGGCCCCGGCTGATTACCGTACTGGGACCCGGACGCATAGCGTTTTCATTAGGGAGAGGTCCAAGATCATACAGGAAAGTTCCGGACCATTAATACATTTGAAACGGCAAACGAGGGCTGGGGGGAGGGGGGTATTTTGAAAGAGGAGAACCCTGAGGAACAGCCAGTGAATAAATACCCAAATCATCTTAACCCAGTTTTTTTCTTCTCCAGGATCTGCAGCCAATTTTCCTACAATTTACCGTAAATTGTTTGTGAAATCCTCGTCGATCCTGTACCAGCTGGAGAGCGCACACGTGTCACACTGTACCGGGATTAACAAACAAGCACGCAAACCAACAGCAAACACATTCATAAACAGAGTGATGTGTTACAGATGTGTTATTCATGTGTTTGTTACCAAAAATCTCGGCCACTCGACATGAAAAAAAAAAATCGTCAGGTCAGTTTCACAAGTTGTTAATATTTCATCTTGCATAGTTATATAATGACTTGTATTGATTTCTCATTTCTTATTTATGGCGTCTGGTGCCACAGTATAATGCTAATCAGATGGTTGGTTCTCTGAGACGTGGTGTTTCTGCTACAGTGATGTGAATGTCACCTGTGTTATTTGTGTGTGTGGATCTCTTCAGATGTGTGCTGTGTGTCTTCATTACAGGTAAACACACTGTTGTCTTTTTTAATCTTTATGAATCTGTGTGAGGTGGAGGAAATCATATCAGTTCAGAACTTTCGAAGTATGATTTGGTCAGCGATTCATAACGCGTGTGTGTGTGAGATTTGATCTACTGTGAGAGAGATGGTGAGATGGTTCTCCTGTGTTTTTTTGTTTACAGTTTCATTTTATCTCTATGACATTATCTGATGCTGTCCCGTTTTCAATCTCACTCCTCCATTTTAATGTGTGTGAGAGTGTGTGTGTGTGCGTGCGCGTGCGTGAGAGAGAGTGTGTGTGTGTGAGAGTGTGTGTGTGTCTGTGTGAGTGTTTGTGTGTGTGTGTGTGTGTGTGTGTGTGAGTGTGTGAGAGATTGTGTGGTGCGCGTGCGTGTGTGAGAGAGAGTGTGTGTGTGTGTGAGAGTGTGTGTGTGTGTCTGTGTGAGTGTTTGTGTGTGTGTGTGTGTGTGAGTGTGTGAGAGATTGTGTGTGTGTGTGTGTGTGTGAGTGTGTGTGTGTGTGTGTGTCGTGTATGTGTGTGTGTCTGTGTGTGTGAGTGTCTCTGTGTCTCTGTGAGTGTGTGTGTATGAGTGTGTCTGTGTGTGAGAGTACAAACCCAATTCCAAAAAAGTTGGGACACTGTACAAATTGTGAATAAAAAAGGAATGCAATAATTTACAAATCTCATAAACTTATATTTTATTCACAATAGAATATAGATATATCAAATGTTGAAAGTGAGACATTTTGAAATGTCATGCCAAATATTGGCTTATTTTGGATTTCATGAGAGCTACACATTCCAAAAAAGTTGGGACAGGTAGCAATAAGAGGCCGGAAAAGTTAAATGTACATATAAGGAACAGCTGGAGGACCAATTTGCAACTTATTAGGTCAATTGGCAACATGATTGGGTATAAAAAGAGCCTCTCAGAGTGGCAGTGTCTCTCAGAAGTCAAGATGGGCAGAGGATCACCAATTCCCCCAATGCTGCGGCGAAAAATAGTGGAGCAATATCAGAAAGGAGTTTCTCAGAGAAAAACTGCAAAGAGTTTGAAGTTATCATCATCTACAGTGCATAATATCATCCAAAGATTCAGAGAATCTGGAACAATCTCTGTGCGTAAGGGTCAAGGCTGGAAAACCATACTGGATGCCCGTGATCTTCGGGCCCTTAGACGGCACTGCATCACATACAGGAATGCTACTGTAATGGAAATCACAACATGGGCTCAGGAATACTTCCAGAAAACATTGTCGGTGAACACAATCCACCGTGCCATTCGCCGTTGCCGGCTAAAACTCTATAGGTCAAAAAAGAAGCCATATCTAAACATGATCCAGAAGCGCAGGCGTTTTCTCTGGGCCAAGGCTCATTTAAAATGAACTGTGGCAAAGTGGAAAACTGTTCTGTGGTCAGACGAATCAAGATTTGAAGTTCTTTTTGGAAAACTGGGACGCCATGTCATCCAGACTAAAGAGGACAAGGACAACCCAAGTTGTCATCAGCGCTCAGTTCAGAAGCCTGCATCTCTGATGGTATGGGGTTGCATGAGTGTGTGTGGCATGGGCAGCTTACACATCTGGAAAGGCACCATCAATGCTGAAAGGTATATCCAAGTTCTAGAACAACATATGCTCCCATCCAGACGTCGTCTCTTTCAGGGAAGACCTTGCATTTTCCAACATGACAATGCCAGACCACATACTGCATCAATTACAACATCATGGCTGCGTAGAAGAAGGATCCGGGTACTGAAATGGCCAGCCTGCAGTCCAGATCTTTCACTCATAGAAAACATTTGGCGCATCATAAAGAGGAAGATGCGACAAAGAAGACCTAAGACAGTTGAGCAACTAGAAGCCTGTATTAGACAAGAATGGGACAACATTCCTATTCCTAAACTTGAGCAACTTGTCTCCTCAGTCGCCAGACGTTTGCAGACTGTTATAAAAAGAAGAGGGGATGGCACACAGTGGTAAACATGGCCTTGTCCCAACTTTTTTGAGATGTGTTGATGCCATGAAATTTAAAATCAACTTATTTTTCCCTTAAAATGATACATTTTCTCAGTTTAAACATTTGATATGTCATCTATGTTGTATTCTGAATAAAATATTGAAATTTGAAACTTCCACATCATTGCATTCTGTTTTTATTCACAATTTGTACAGTGTCCCAACTTTTTTGGAATCGGGTTTGTATATACATATATATATATATATATATATACACACACACACACACACAATGTGAATGTGTGAGTGAGTGTATTCTCAGAGAGGTTGTATTACCACGATTGAAGCAAGAGAAAATGAAATTCACCCATGCCGCTCACGTGGCTTTAATTTATCACATATGACTTGTACTAAAAAAGCATTTAATGTAATCTGATCACTAGATTCAATGCAGGATTTATGAGCTATACGATACAAGCCTGAGAGACGAGTGACCAAATCTGAACTCACTGCTAACGTCAACAACAACACTATATACATGATCAGACTAGTCGAAGATCACACTGTGAGCTTGTGTTAATCTGCCTCAAAACAAGATCCAATCTTCAGCAAAGTCTTGTTTTCAGAGAATGTAGTTTGAATGAAAGCTTTTAACACATAAATGCCACAAAACTGAATGACAATTATTAAATGGATAATTCAGCCCAAAAATGTAAATGTTTCTTGTGTTAAAGATTAAGAAACAAGACAAAGATTGTGATTAATTGCATAAATAAGATATAAACGGAGTTGTGCACAAGCTACATTTCTCACAGATTTCATTAATGCAATATTTTAAACGTGTCCCTTCAGATTCTCCCTGCGTTTCTCGGATATTTTCCTGCACTCTCGGAAAGATGTGTTCTTTATTGATATCTCAGTTGTAAATATAATTTCCCTATGCGTCTCCTCAGAGAACAAATCAGTTTATGCGAGCTGAATATTGCTTGTTTTTCCTGATCCATTATCATCAGCGCGAGTCCTGCGGGGCGTTTGGTTAACACATTAAACAGTCTTACAGGCGTTTGAAGGCAAGTGGAATAAAGCCTCATATTTTAGTGCTGACGGCCACGAAAAACCAATGACAGATTATTCCACGTCATTGCTCTACATGCCTTATGGCACCAGATGAAAAGGGCTTATTCACTTAATTCAGACAGAATTTCCATATTATTTTGATGTCTGTGCGCTGATGCAAACGCTCAGATGAACTTACACGGGTGCATCGGACCATACTCCACAATTACTCTTGTGTATCTCAGATTGTGTTTGTTGTGTATTTGGCTTCTCTCTCTGAGTCTGAGCCAGTGAACACTAACACTGATAAGTATAGGTTTAGTTTAAAGAGCACCTATTCTTATTTTTTGTTCCATGTTGATCTGTCTTTAGTGTGTAGTGTTGCTGTTTAAGCTTGAATTCTTCTCTATATCAGCGTCAGTGTTCCTGAACTCCCTGAAACGCCTCCATTGTAGTCTAACACGTCACAATATTCCTCATTATAATAATTCATACGCAGAATAAAGGGGCGGGGCCTGGTTGAGTTAGTTAGTAGTGTGTGAAACTGGCAGTTATGGTAAGGGGCGGGACATTTCCCAAACACCAATCACAACACACTGCTCCAGCCGACCAATCAGAGCACAGTGTGCTTTTCAGAAGGAGGGGCTTCATAGAGACAGGAAGTAAACAGAGCGTTACTGACAGACTGGGAAGAGAGGAGCCGCAACAATGGAGAATATGAGGAAATAATCAACATTCAAACAGGAAAACCTGCTCTAGTAGAGCCAGAAACAGCATCAAGACTGAAAAAGGCATAATAGATTCTCTTTAAGCAACTGAATCTTCTCTCTTATGTAATCCAAATGTTTTATTTCTTCTTACTTCTTTTCCTCTTTGTGTCCCTGGAGCAAAACAAACTTTAACTTTGTGGAAAGTGTCTGTTTTCGCTCTGCGTGTGTTGAAGAGTTGCGAGGTCTGGCTTCGTTCTGCAGTAACTCTGAGATCTCTGTGTAGAGACTGCCTTCATACACAAGCTATTAGTGCGTTCAACTGGCAAGCGCTCATCATACTTGGAAAAGAGCTTGTAAAGTTCCTCCAAATTGTGGCAACAGAGGTCGTTTTGTTGGCTCTCAAAGCCTTGCAGATGTTCAGGGTCGCAGACGGTGTTCACATCCTCCTGCGTCACATGCTTCTTTATGCACTCTTTACAAACTAAAGGATGAAAAGCACATTGCTGCCTGTCATTTTTCCAAAATATCCATTAAAGGCTCTTTCAATCTCAGGCCCTGATAGCACTGGAAAGGCTTGCTGTCGTTTGTGGGAAAGGCCTATTAATTTCAATTAGCAACTGAGAAGAACAACACTAAAAGCTTCTGGTTTCAAATTTTACAAGCACAAAGTAAGCTGAAGTGTGTGATAATATGCATGAATGAATTTGTTGTTTGGAGGGTGTTTATTGTTCATGAAGTAAACCGCACAGGCCTCACACTCATTAAAAAAGCTGCAGCCGTGAAGACTAGATTGAGCAATATAGCCTTAACCAAACCATCTGTTTACTGAGAGACCAAATGAAGCACCATCCTACACTTGTGATAGACAGATGGATGTTGGATGGATGGATGGATGGATGGATGGATGGATGGATGGATAGATGGATGGACGGACGGACAGATGGATGGATGGATGTATGTTGGATGGATGGACAGATGGATGGATGGATGGACGGACGGACGGATGGATGGATGTTGGGTTGATGGATGGATGTATGGATGTTGGATGGATGGATAGATAGATGGACGGATGGATGGACAGATGGACGGACACATGGATGGATGGATGGATGGACGGATGGATGGATGTTGGATGGATGAATGGATGGATGCTGGATGGATGGACAGACAGATGGATGTTGGATGGATGGATGCTGGATGGATGTTGAATGGATGGATGGAAGAATGGATGGACGGATAGATGGATGGATGCTGGATGGATGGATGGATGGATGTTGGATGGATGGATGGATGGATGGATGGACGGATGGATGGACGGATGGATGTTGGATGGATGGATGGATGGACGGATGGATGTTGGGTGGATGGATGGATATATGGATGTTGGATGGATAGATAGATGGACGGACAGACAGATGGATGGATGGATGGATGGATGATGGATGGACAGATGGATGGATGGACGGATGGATGTTGGGTGGATGGATGGATGTATGGATGTTGGATGGATGGATAGATAGATGGATGGACAGATGGATGGATGGATGGATGGGCGGATGGATGTTGGATGGATTGATGGATAGATAGATGGACGGACAGATGGATGGATGGATGTTGGAAGGACAGACGGATGGATGTTGGATGGATGGATGCTGGATGGATGTTGAATGGATGGATGGAAGAATGGATGGATGGACGGATGGATGTTGGGTGGATGGATGGATGTATGGATGTTGGATGGATGGATAGATAGATGGACGGATGGACGGACAGATGGATGGATGGATGGATGTTGGATGGATGAATGGATGGATGGATAGATGGATGGATGGATGTTGGATGGATGGACAGATGGATGGATGTTGGATGGATGGATGCTGGATGGATGGATGGATGGATGGATGGATGGATGGATGGATGGATGGATGGAAGAATGGATGGATGGGTGACGGATCTATGGATGGATGGATGGATCTATGGATGGATGGATGATGGAGATAGATAGATAGATAGATAGATAGATAGATAGATAGATAGATAGATAGATAGATAGATAGATAGATAGATAGATAGATAGATAGATAGATTCTTAAGACAGTGACTGTGTTTCTGTAACTGCTGCTTGATGATCTCTGGTTGGATCTCCAGCTTTAACCTCAGAGCTGCTTGTATTGATGTATGACCGTGTGCTTTCATAACATCACAGACATACGTGACAGGTGCAGCCCAGCATCAGAGAGAGTGTAAGTCTAATGACCTGCGTGTGTCTGGGCTAATAATGCATGTTCTTCAGGCCTCCAGCCATTCTGAGAGCCCGCGCTGTTGTTGGACACGGACGAAACAAAGGCTGTTTTGTTTTGAGGTGAAAGGGTTCAAATGAACATCAGCCCTAAATTATTGACAGCGAGACATTCCCTGGAGCCGTGAGTAAATGAACGCTGTCACCGTACACACGCTGTCGCTGCATTAAAGGAGTCGCACGGCCATGCGTGAGCTATAAAGAGTGGCCGCTCACACGCATGATGTTTGAAGCGGGTCACGACTCCTGTAGGGTAGCTTCATGAATCTATGAAGCTTTTATATGCATCAAAGTTTCATCTTTAACTTCATGTTCTAGATGTGCTCAATGCTCTATACTTTTACGTCCCCCTACACGGGTTGTCATTTCTCTCTCTAATTACGAAGTTTCACTACACACACGTAATAGTGAAGGCATCCCAGAATGCACCACACCCCTTCTGACAGCATGGCCATGTAATTAGTTACGCTTCACTGCAGGCTTTGCACAAAACATTTATTTGAATGCCAATTCTTTGCTGTTAGTTTGGCATGTAAATGAACTGATAGATTTCATTTGCTATGAATGTGAGTTTAAGTGCACTAAAAGCATGACCTGTGCGCACTGGACCTCGCTGTGAGTGTGCAGCAATACATGAATAAGTTAAATCATAATAAAGGTGTTGAGTGCGCATTAAACAGCGAGTGCTGGAGGGCAGATGAGCATGTTTGTGTGCAACAACACATGAGCGGCTCCTCTCGTCCTGTGATGTTCCTTCCTACAGCCGTACAATCATCATCATCAAGTGAGGTTTTGGGGTTAATTACAAATGTTTGCATTAATGCATGTAGTGCACACTTTTATCCAAAGTTCAAATGTTAAAACAATTAATACCCAGCGAACAGGGAATGTTCCTGCAAGGTTCTCTCAAAGTTATGAACAAACGTTCTTCAGGTAACGTTAATAGAGCGTTCGTTCAACGTTATCTGGTCTTCGATAATGTTCTCAAAACGTTAGAACAAAATACAACGACCATGGAACTTTTTTCCCAGCTGTAACATTCAGAGAACGTTCAAAAGTAACGTTCCCATAATGTTTGCAAAATTCTAAAACGGAATGTTCCCTTAACATTCGTATAACTTTCATAACTTAATAGCAAATTGTTCTTAGAACATATTTTTGTAGAAAAATGTAAGTAATCATGTCTGGAGGTTTATCAATACCATTACAGTATCATATTTCTCTAAATTAAATATAAAATGTTTGTAAATAAAAGCAAAGTCCACATTTTCAACACAAATCTGAAATATTATACTGCGACGATTCTTCATGTCTTTATTCAGAGGCTTCATTCTGTAAAATCTCATTAGTTAGACTTACTTAAAAAAGCATGCAAACCGATTGCTTTAAAAAAAACAAGTGAAATAGGAATAGTATGTTGTGCTAACAAAAGCTTAGTTAGTATAGTTGACTTACACAAGAGTTCTAGTGACTAAACAATAACTGAGAGTTCTTGATCATTCACTTTAGATTGACTCTTGACTCAGTATAGCTACCATTGATGTTACCATTGTTGTGTTTTGATGCTGAATGTTGAAGTGTGTGTGTGACTCAAGCATGATCAACTGCAAGATATTGTCACAAATATAGAGGGATTAGATCAACACAATTAAAAGTTTAAAGTTTTATGTCTAGCTAATGACTAAGCTAGAAATTAGATCACCTTTTAAAAGCAATCTATTCATTACTTCCCTTCCTTTGAAACCAAATAACTGTGATTTCTTGTTGCATCGCTGCATCAATAGGAAGAGAATTACAATAATATAAATGAAGTTCCAAGAGCCCAACCAAAAGCAACACTGATCACCATAATGGCGAGTTTGGCAACATTTTAGGAAAATCGACATCAGTTTATGAAGTCAGCTTATGAGATGTTCTCTCAAATTCTTCAGTTGTATTAACAATTCAACATTCAAGATGACTTTGGGAAATGAGTGAATGCAAACTGAGAAAAATAACTGCAAGAGTGGAGGAAATGAGGGAAAAGTCTATTGGAAAAGAAAATGGCACTCAAACCAATCAAATAGTCTTAACTTGGGTTTTCTGAGTAAAAAAGTTATAGTATATGAATTGTACACATTACTAGAGTTTTACAATTAAGTTAAGGCATTAAGTAAAGTTAACTAAAAAGTGTAGTGCGAATTTGGAAATATGTTCTACTTTTCTGTCTCTTAGTTGAATAGTTTTGTGTTGAGTTGAATTGCGTGGCACATGTGTGACGTGCAGTTCAGGACTGACCGGATATGACATTTCAACACTGAAGAAGCAGATCAGAGGGAGCAGATGAAGGAAAGCGTGACAGAGGAATCCCTTCTCCCTTTAATAATGCTGCGCGCGTTTCGTCTCCTCGCACTAATCATGGTGTGGTCCATTAAGGGCCCTCATACGAACCCCTGCCATTAAAGCCGCAATCTGCAGTGTCAGCTCCTATATGTGCCTATGAGTGTAAGTCAAACCCCCCCAGAACGCCTTCGGAGCATCTCTGAGGCCACAATAACCATCAGTTAAAGCGGTGGATCCATTACACGTGCTGCAGCCCTGCATTACTACAATATCATCAATTCCCAGAGTGCCGCGGCCCATTCCACAGCCTATCAATTATTAATAAGCCACCTCACGGCTAATGTTTGCCCTGAATTATTTAAATGTATCTTCATGTATCAATAAACATGAATGTTAAACAAAGACTTGTGATGAAGACACTGAATAAGGGAAGTTTATGAGATGCGGCGGAACGGCCTGGCTGACTAATTGACACAATATGTTGGCTGTGCCTCGTAAAAGAGCGACGCTTCCAGAGGGAAAGGCCATGGAAAACTTCTTTAGCCCGCTGAGGATACGGATGTTGGGTTGCTGTCCATTTTTCTTAAGTGCTTTTAATCAGTTTTGTGCTGATGTAAATTCACCCGCCCCCGTACAGAGAAGGGAAATGAAAGTGGCTATGAGACGTTCGACCTGTTGAGAGAGGTAATGAACGCCAGCTCTGTTCGCTCCAGCTATCCCACGCCAGCTTTTGACGGATGGGCAAAAACATTGGAAAGTCACGCTCGCCCCAGTTAAAACACACTGCAGGCCATTATGAATGACCCGCGCGAGTACAAACAACGCCGGCCTGCGGGTCCTGTCTCACAGTCTGCACCATTTCCAGGCAGGAATTAGGGAATTCCCTGATCCCAGAGACGGTCAAGGCCGGTAGACAGACAGAGGAAATAATGGAGCGCCGCATGAGTGCTGGAATGATGCTGGTAGTCGGAGCTGACAGAGTTATTTCTCAATACCAGCGGTGCAACAGACCTGTGACAGTAAAAACACACCACCGAGGTTCAGCGCAAAACAACCCCTGCGCAATCACTCGCTTTGCTCTGTTTCCACACCGTAAAACATCAGAAGTTGCGAAAACTCAAGAAAATGTTGTGGCAAATTTGATTTAACGTTGGTCTGTGATTTCAACATACATAATAGCATAAGTTCTATACATGTTTTTAATTGTTGATCCAAGTTTTTTCAGTTAAACTGAGCATCAACGTTACATTATATAGTGATGAAGAACTTTCTCATTTTCTCATTCTAACTTGTGTGATGTTGAAACAAAATGATTAATACTTCAACTAAAATTAAAGTGAAAACAGAAAATATAAAAATAAAATCTAATTCAAAATACTATAATAGTACACCGATCAGGCATAACATTATGACAGGTGAAGTGAATAACACTGATTATCTCTTCATCACGGCTCCTGTTAGTGGGTGGGATATATTAGGCAGCAAGTGAACATTTTGTCCTCAAAGTTGATGTGTTAGAAGCAGGAAAAATAGGCAAGTGTAAGGATTTGAGCGAGTTTGACAAGGGCCAAATTGTGATGGCTAGACGACTGGGTCAGAGCATCTCCAAAACTGCAGCTCTTGTGGGGTGTTCCCGGTCTGCAGTGGTCAGTATCTATCAAAAGTGCTCCAAGGAAGGAACAGTGGTGAACCGGAGACAGGGTCATGGGCGGCCAAGGCTCATTGATGCACGTGTGGAGCGAAGGCTGGCCCGTGTGGTCCGATCAAACAGACGAGCTACTGGAGCTCAAATTGCTCAAGAAGTTCATGCTGGTTCTGATAGAAAGGTGTCAGAATACACAATGCATCGGAGTTTCTTTCTTGTGAAATGACACTCGTTGTGTATTGTGTGTGATGATTCTAGCGTTTGACTCTGAATGATCAGGCCCAGACGTTGATAAGATGTTGTCATTTGGTTGAGTAATAGTTCTGATGTCAGGTGAGCAAAATTCAATGTCAGGCCAATGACAGGTTGACATAAAACACTGACAGACAGCAGATGGTGATATATTGTTGATTTTAAGTTGTGGTATTAAGCAAAATTCAACGTCTTCCAAATGTCTCATGCCAACATCATATTGACATCAAACACCAACATTTAGTTGTGAGATGCTGAACGTTATAATGGTAATGTCCACACAACATTAAATTATAACTATATTATAATCTATTTATAAATTATATATAATTTAAATTATCAAATTAAATTATATCATTACACTTTCATATTATGTTGATTTTAAGTTAGGGTATTAACGTCATCATGAAAGGGAATTTGCACTGGTCTTTTCTTCTCTATTGTGCCGTATATCTGAGTGAAACGCTTCCAGAACAAGAACAAATGTAGGGCGGGGCTTGATTTTGTCTGTGGGGGATTGATTGGATGGTTGTGGTTTGCTATTGGTGGATCTCATGTGAGTGACAGGTTGCCCCGCCCTCGTCATCAGAGAAGAGATGTCGCTGTTATTCTGATTCAAGATTATTAAAACAATAATGATGAGCACCAATAAATACTGCAATATTACATAAAAAACAAGAATTGTCCATTTTGATTTCATGGTGACTTTAAGTAGCCAAAATTCAACATCTGTCTAATGTTAGAGGCTGACATCCAACTAACGTCGGATTTTGACATCAACCCAATTTTCACTTTTCTGTCTGTCCAACGATGGAATCCAACATCTTTCTGACGTGACGTTGACGTCCAGTGTCTGCTGGGTACAGATGTTTTCTGCAGAATCCCATGGAATGGGTTTAACCCATACTCAACAAGCTCACATGTCTGTAATGTTGTGAATGAGATTCCTTTGACTCCTGAACGCGGGTGCCGACCGGATGTGGGCCGCCCTACAGGCCTCGTAAGTGTTCGGTAAACACTCAGAAACCCTCATGCAGTGACGGACCGCTGAAGGAGTGTGATGCTCTTACAGTTAATTACGCTGCTGATGCCTCGCTCGTGGGCTGGTGGGTGTTTGCCAGGTCACAGAGAAACAAACCCCGTTTCAATTATCCCCGTTTGTCGGGATAGTGGAGAGGCTACGACACCCTGAGTGTTCATACACAGTGCAAAGAGCCGCGTGTGTGACTTCACCTCCCCCAAACGCACATCAGCTGTTTCGTCAGTAATGCTAGCCTGACAATACATGAAGAAGATTTCAGCAGAAACAGGCCTTAGCTCCGAGCTAATCGTGACGCTTTGATCAACTCCAGCTACAAAGCGTAGCATTACCATATTTATTCACACTGCAGCACGCGGGACGGGTTAGTCGACTTACTGCGCACAACAAACAATTCGGACATTATTCTCTTTCATGTGTTGGTATTGAAGTAAAAGTTATGAGTATCACGCCTGGAGTGAAGAGACAGTGCTGTCTTCTGTAGAGCTGCTTTAAAGCTGAATCAAGTTTGTTTCATAATTGACCAATTTTGCAACATCGACACACAGAATTGAATTTTGATTTCATGGTGACTTTAAAAAAATAGAGTCAAAAATGGATGAGAGTAACCCAAATGGGGTTGTTTTAGACCCAGCACTAATATTCTTCATTCTCATCACATACATGCATTGATGAATCTGGATCAAACTAATGTCCAGCTGAATATAATCCATGTTTCTTTGTTTCATGTTTGTGTTTCATTGATGAATCTTGATTCCCACACAAACACACGTTCAGGGAATGAGAAACACTGAAGAGTTCAAACCAAATTACAAAAGCAGCTGTGTGAACGTAAATCTTTTTCTTGGACAGAATCTGTCACTTCCCTGTCTTTTGCCAATTCACACGAAGCCTTGGGCTGTGCAGCTAAACACAATTTCCACTGAAAGAAAAGCAAATAAGAACATGCAAATCATAATTGACTCTCGGCGTGTTTAATCATTAATGTCGGTGTGCCGGATTGTCTGATGGCTGTCTAATCTAACCGGTTGTTGTTGAGGACGTCTTCTCTAATTAGTTGTTCGGTTTGACCGGGTGAATCCTGCGCATATGCAAAATATTACACTGATGCTGTTATGAGGAGTTACTGAATAACAACAGCCAACTCATTGGGGAAAGAGCCAAATGTGTTTCTACAGGTCCTGCCTCTCATTTCCCAGATGAGAAAAACATGTTTTAAGAATATTTTGCTAATGTTCAAATTAATTTATGAAAACGTTATTTCTCTGAACATTCATATCGCCCAGTTTTTAAAATGTTCTCTTGGTTATGCAAACGTTAAGGAACATTCCATTTTAGAATTCTTCAGAAGTTAAGGGAATGTTACTTTTGAATGTTCTCTGAACATTCCGAAACAAGAAGTAACATTTAAAAAAACTAAAACTGATGTATAAATAATGTTTTTGTGCTAATGATTTGAGAACATTATTAAAGACCAGATAACACTGAATGAACGTTCTATTAGCATTACTGGAAGAACGTTTGTCATAACCTTGAGAGAACCTTGCCAGAACGTTCCCTGTTCACTAGGTTCACATGTGCAGTGTCCTTATGGACTGAAATCTGTTGTCCAAATTTTGCCAGAATTGATGTGGTAAAAATAAAGCTTTCAAAGCTTGGGAACCTTATCAGGATGTTCTTGGAACATATTTATGTTAGCTGGGTATATGTTGGCGTTTTATCCAATAATAAAGATGTTTTGAATGGCAAAGGGTTAATGGCACGTCTGTCCACAGTGTGGGGAGGAAACAATAGTCAGTGTAAGATGATGAAAGATAAATGTGTCTTCATTCTGCCCGGGCCTACAGGCACATCAAGCGCAGAACCGCAGGTCATTTCATTCAGATGGGTCGCCATCATTAGACCACAGCGGCGCGCGGGAATTAAACCATGACATCACCGAACCATCAGCGCTTCCTTTGTCTTTATGATGAGATGCTGATGGATCCGCTTTTCATCTGAACTGAAGGATGTTTATGAAGAGAGTGTTCGCCACATGCAGCGTTTCATCTCGTGTTGAGCCGGATGAAAGTCTTGTTCTCACTGGTGGTCTGAGCCCAATGATCAGCTGATCAGACAGTGTCGGCCCAGATCCCGCCCACATCTGGTACGCATTGAATCCACGTGAACCAGATGTGGCCCGGATCTGGGCCGACACTATGTTGCTGTCTGGGTGATCTTATTAGTATATGTTTGTTTCCGCATTTCCCGCTTCTTTTCCGCTTCCTAGGTTACTGATTATGCCATTGTTTGTTGCTGTGGTTACTGATTGCTTTGTGCACCTGTTTCTTGTTCAGTTTGTTTCTCCTGTTTACCCCCAATCGCTCCCCGGCGCCAGAGCAAAAATCGTGTGTGTGTGTGTGGGTGTTAGTGTGTGTTTACTACTCACTGCTCCTAATGTATGTGCACTAGCTTGGATGGGTAAAATTCAGAGGACAAATTCTGAGTATGCCTGGATTATCTTTGTTATTTTTGTTAAATGAAAGTATTGCTGCGTGTAGAATCTCATCTCTTCACCCTCGCCTGCTCTGCAATGTTACACATATAAAAATCACATCATTTTTGATGCTGTCACACATTTAATCTCATTTGTTATTAAGATGATAAAATCAACCTGAGTGCATGCATTTTAACGTTTCTGTACATCACAGGCTTTCTTTAAAGTTAATGTTAATTTGTGTTCAAAGTGCTGACTGTCCATAAGCTTTATTGTACAGTTCAATGTCCATCCAGAAAATAGTGTGTGAGTGTGTGTGTGTGTGTGTGTGTGTGTGTGTGTGTGTGTGTGAGAGAGAGAGAGACAGAGTGTGTGTGTGTGCGTGTGTGTGTGTGAATGTGTGTGTGTGCGTGTGTGAGAGAGAGAGAGAGAGAGAGAGTGTGTGCGTGCGTGTGAGAGAGAGAGAGAGAAAGAGAGTGTGTGTGTGTGTGTGAGTGTGTGTGTGAGAGAGAGAGAGACAGAGTGTGTGTGTGTGCGTGTGTGTGTGTGAATGTGTGTGTGTGCGTGTGTGAGAGAGAGAGAGAGAGAGAGTGTGTGCGTGCGTGTGAGAGAGAGAGAGAGAAAGAGAGTGTGTGTGTGTGTGTGAGTGTGTGTGTGTGTGAGAGAGAGACAGAGTGTGTGTGTGTGTACTGAAACCTAACATGTGTGTGTGTGAGTTTGTGTGTGTGAGTTTGTGTGTGAGAGTGTGTGCGTACTGAAACCTAACGTGTGTGTGTGTGTGTGTGTGACCATGACAGTGTGTGTGTGTGTGTTTGTGTGTACTGAAACCTAACGTGTGTGTGTGTGAGTTTGTGTGTTTGAGTGTGTGTGTGTGTGTGTGACTGTGTGACTGTCTGTGTGTGTGTGTGTGTGTGTGTGTGTGTTAGCAGACTTGAACACATCTTGCGCTGGAGTGACACACACACACACACACCCTGAGAGAGTCATTGATTGTGAACGGCCGGAGGAGTCCATAAAGCCCTTACAGTGAACATAAACATTTTATCAGCCTCATACAGGGTTAAATAGACTGCGGCTGTACCGTGGTAATGAGCCTCCGCTCCCACTGCACACACACATAAGCCCAGCTGATGAAATACACACACAACCACAATTCATTACTTTCAACTTTGGATACTTCACTAAATGCAGAAAGTACATGTGCAAATGCAAACTACCTCTATTTTTTTTTTTATTGTAATTTTAAAATTGTTTTTATTGTATCCCCTTATAAAAATGGTGCACTTTAGAGCACTTTTAAAAAGAGTACTTAATAATACTTTAAACTAATATACTTAAGTGTGAACTGAATGTAATGTTTTCAGACACTTAATTGCATGTTATTCATAATTAAATGATTGCAGTTAAATGCAATTAGCAGAAATTTAGAGCGTTTTTGACCCATTACATCATTATATGTAATTTCATAATTATTTCTATTGCCTTTAAATTATAGTTAAAGTGAACTGCCGAATGTACATTTATGGTAAACTATACTTTACTGTCATTTCAATTGAAACATTTGTAATGAAGTTGCAATTTAGTACATTTAAAATATATTCACTTTAAATGTAATATCAAAAAACACACTACAGTTCAAATTATAATGAACTGCTTTACATGTGCTTTAGTGTGTTAGTCACACATCAACATAAGACAAAACACATATTGATTTAAAATGTACTTTAAAGTAAAACACTTAAAACCTTTATGTATAATGCATTATAAAAGTATAATTATGCACCTTATAATGCATTGATCTAATGAATAATTGTAACCACAGTTATAATACATTATAATACACTGCACAGGCCACGCCCCTCACATGTTCTTCAGGGAGTCTAAACATTTAGTCTGTATATTACAGCTAAAAACATCCTGTGGTTTTTCTGAATGCAGTGAAATGCGGCCAAGAACTGTGGAAGGATTTAAAACACTCACATATGTGAAAGAGCTCCTTTATTCACTGTAGAAATATGCCGTTTGCTACACTGTGACACTCCAAATTAAAAACGACAGAACGGAAAAGCAAGTTGATTGCAAATTTAATTACGGCATCTTAATTTATTTTGGGAGGCGGCTGATATCTGATACACGCATGCTCTGAAACATGCTGGAGAAATGAAAACCCTTGCAGCAAGATCGACTCAAAGATATGCAGAAACATCTAGAGTCTGATGAATCACAGACACAACCATAAAACAACAGATCAATGCAAATAACAATCATCATGCATAGTTAGGATAGCAAGATTAATAGACCTAGTGTGTTTTAAAAGTAAGGATAAACACTTCCCGCATCTTCTGATGTCGATATGAAAGCCATATCCCATCAAACTCTATATTCAGCACAGATTGTCATGGACAGGTTGTGTGACTCTGAAGAGAAAAATACATCACAACTCCTTCTCTAGTGATTCTGGATTAGTCCTCAAGATTCATATTTTGTTATTCATTTATTTTATTGAATGAACTCTTGAAAAGCATACACAGGAGTGCCATGTTCTCTTCAACACCTGCTAACAGGGAACGTTCTCAGACATTGTTAGGAATTAGGTTCGATCAGTAATACCGATAGAACGACTCATTTTCAAAATGTTAGAAAAGAATGTTCCTCTAACGTTCACATGAACATTCAAGTACATTCAAACATTTGGAACGTTTAAAAAACATTCCGAAAATATGTTTCCATAACTTAATGGAAATGTTAGTGTTGGGGGTAACGCATTAACAGAAGTGTAAGTTATGTAATCAGATTACTTTTTTAAGTAACTAGTAAAGTAATCCATTACTTTTAAATTAATTTACAAATGTTACGTCTGACTCAGGATCTAGGTTACACAAAAACTACTCAAACACTGAATTGTCACGTCTGACCCTGGATCTAGGTAACACAAAAACTACCCAAACACTGGGTTGTTATGTCTGACCCAGGAGCTGGGTTACACAAAAACAACCCAAATTCTGGGTTGTTACGTCTGACCCAGGATCTGGGTAACACAAAAACTACCCAAAAACTGGGTTGTTGCGTCTGACCCTGGATCTGGGTAACACAAAAACTACTCAAACACTGGGTTGTTACGTCTGACCCTGGATCTGGGTAACACAAAAACTACCCAAACACTGGGTTGTTATGTCTGACCCAGGAGCTGGGTTACACAAAAACTACTCAAACACTGGGTTGTTACGTCTGACCCTGGATCTAGGTAACACAAAAACTACCCAAACACTGGGTTGTTATGTCTGACCCAGGATCTGGGTTACACAAAAACAACCCAAATTCTGGGTTGTTACGTCTGACCCAGGATCTGGGTAACACAAAAACTACCCAAAAACTGGATTGTTGCGTCTGACCCTGGATCTGGGTAACACAAAAACTACTCAAACACTGGGTTGTGACCCAGGATCTGGGTAACACAAAAACTACTCAAACACTGGGTTGTTACGTCTGACCCTGGATCTGGGTAACACAAAAACTACCCAAACACTGGGTTGTTACATCTGACTCAGGAGCTGGGTTACACAAAAACTTCTCAAACACTGGGTTGTTACATCTGACCCAGGATCTGGGTAACACAAAAACTACTCAAACACTGGGTTGTCACGTCTGACTCAGGAGCTGGGTAACACAAAAACTACCCAAACACTGAGTTGTTACGTCTGACCCAGGAGCTGGGTAACACAAAAACTACCCAAACACTGGGTTGTTACGTCTGACCCAGGAGCTGGGTAACACAAAAACTACCCAAACACTGGGTTGTCACGTCTGACTCAGGAGCTGGGTAACACAAAAACTACCCAAACACTGAGTTGTTACGTCTGACCCAGGAGCTGGGTAACACAAAAACTACCCAAACACTGGGTTGTTACGTCTGACCCAGGAGCTGGGTAACACAAAAACTACCCAAACACTTAGTTGTTACGTCTGACCCAGGATCTGGGTAACACAAAAACTATCCAAACACTGGGTTGTTACATCTGACCCAGGATCTGGGTAACACAAAAACTACTCAAACGCTGGGTTGTTACGTCTGACCCAGGAGCTGGGTAACACAAAAAATACCCAAACACTGAGTTGTTACGTCTGACCCAGGATCTGAGTAATAAAAACTACCCAAACACTGGGTTGTTACGTCTGACCCTGGATCTGGTAACACAAAAACTACTCAAACACTGAGTTGTTACGTCTGACCCAGGATCTGTGTAACACAAAAACTACCCAAACACTGGGTTGTTACATCTGACCCTGGATCTGGGTAACACAAAAACTACTCAAACACTGGGTTGTTACATCTGACCCTGGATCTGGGTAACACAAAAACTACCCAAACACTGGGTTGTTACGTCTGACCCAGGATCTGAGCAACACAAAAACTACCCAAACACTGGGTTGTTACGTCTGACCCAGGAGCTGGGTAACACAAAAACTACCCAAACACTGGGTTGTCACGTCTGACTCAGGAGCTGGGTAACACAAAAACTACCCAAACACTGAGTTGTTACGTCTGACCCAGGAGCTGGGTAACACAAAAACTACCCAAACACTGGGTTGTTACGTCTGACCCAGGAGCTGGGTAACACAAAAACTACCCAAACACTTAGTTGTTACGTCTGACCCAGGATCTGGGTAACACAAAAACTATCCAAACACTGGGTTGTTACATCTGACCCAGGATCTGGGTAACACAAAAACTACTCAAACGCTGGGTTGTTACGTCTGACCCAGGAGCTGGGTAACACAAAAAATACCCAAACACTGAGTTGTTACGTCTGACCCAGGATCTGAGTAATAAAAACTACCCAAACACTGGGTTGTTACGTCTGACCCTGGATCTGGTAACACAAAAACTACTCAAACACTGAGTTGTTACGTCTGACCCAGGATCTGTGTAACACAAAAACTACCCAAACACTGGGTTGTTACATCTGACCCTGGATCTGGGTAACACAAAAACTACTCAAACACTGGGTTGTTACATCTGACCCTGGATCTGGGTAACACAAAAACTACCCAAACACTGGGTTGTTACGTCTGACCCAGGATCTGAGCAACACAAAAACTACCCAAACACTGGGTTGTTACGTCTGACTCAGAAGCTGGGTTACATAAAAACTACTCAAACACTGGGTTGTTACGTCTGACCCAGGAGCTGGGTTACACAAAAACTACTCAAACACTGGGTTGTTACGTCTGACCCAAGAGCTGGGTAACACAAAAACTACCCAAACACTTAGTTGTTACGTCTGACCCAGGATCTGGGTAACACAAAAACTACCCAAACACTTAGTTGTTACGTCTGACCCTGGATCTGGGTAACACAAAAACTACCCAAACATTGAGTTCTTACGTCTGACCCAGGATCTGAGTAACAAAAACTACCCAAACTCTGTGTTGTTACGTCTGACCCAGGATCTGGGTAACACAAAAACTACCCAAACACTGAGTTGTTACGCCTGACCCAGGATCTGGGTAACACAAAAACTACCCAAACACTGGGTTGTTACATCTGGGCCAGGATCTGGGTAACACAAAAACTACCCAAACACTGGGTTGTTACGCCTGACCCAGGATCTGGGTAACACAAAAACTACCCAAATACTGGGTTGTTACGTCTGACCCAGGATCTTGGTAACACAAAAACTACTCAAACACTGGGTTGTTACGTCTGACCCAGGATCTGGGTAACACAAAAACTACTCAAACACTGGGTTGTTACGTCTGACCCAGGATCTGGGTAACACAAAAACTACCCAAACACTGGGTTGGTACGTCTGACCCTGGATCTGGGTAACACAAAAACTACTCAAACACTGGATTGTTACGTCTGACCCAGGATCTGGGTAACACAAAAACTACCCAAACACTGGGTTGTTACGTCTGACTCAGGAGCTGGTTTACACAAAAACTACTCAAACACTGGGTTGTTACGTCTGACCCAGGATCTGGGTAACACAAAAACTACCCAAACACTGGGTTGTTACGTCTGACTCAGGAGCTGGGTTACACAAAAACTACCCAAACACTGAGTTGTTACGTCTGACCCAGGATCTGGGTAGCACAAAAACTACCCAAACACTGAGTTGTTACGTCTGACCCAGGATCTGGGTAACACAAAAACTATCCAAACACTGAGTTGTTACGTCTGACCCAGGATCTGGGTAACACAAAAACTACCCAAACACTGAGTTGTTACGTCTGACCCAGGATCTGGGTAACACAAAAACTACCCAAACACTGAGTTGTTACGTCTGACCCAGGATCTGGGTAACACAAAAACTATCCAAACACTGAGTTGTTACGTCTGACCCAGGATCTGGGTAACACAAAAACTACCCAAACATTGAGTTGTTACGTCTGACCCAGGATCTGAGTAACAAAAACTACTCAAACTCTGGGTTGTTACGTCTGACCCAGGATCTGGGTAACACAAAAACTACCCAAACTCTGGGTTGTTACGTCTGACCCAGGATCTGGGTAACACAAAAACTATCCAAACACTGAGTTGTTACGTCTGACCCAGGATCTGGGTAACACAAAAACTACCCAAACACTGAGTTGTTACGTCTGACCCAGGATCTGGGTAACACAAAAACTACCCAAACACTGAGTTGTTACGTCTGACCCAGGATCTGGGTAACACAAAAACTATCCAAACACTGAGTTGTTACGTCTGACCCAGGATCTGGGTAACACAAAAACTACCCAAACATTGAGTTGTTACGTCTGACCCAGGATCTGAGTAACAAAAACTACTCAAACTCTGGGTTGTTACGTCTGACCCAGGATCTGGGTAACACAAAAACTACCCAAACTCTGGGTTGTTACGTCTGACCCAGGATCTGGGTAACACAAAAACTACCCAAACACTGGGTTGTTACGTCTGACCCAGGATCTGGGTAACACAAAAACCACCCAAACACTGAAAAAATAACCCCCAAAAATGACCCAAAGGCTCAACCCAGCATTTGGGCAGAAAAAAAAAAAACCCAAGTTTTTTTAGAGTGTAGTTAAACATCACATTTGTGATAGTTGTTTTTTTTCCCTCTTCTTCTGCGGTCCAGAATGGCAGTGTCACATCCGCCAGTTGGAGTGCCCATAATCTCCACCAGATTGCACTCCTCATGACTGCTTGTTTATCTTATCATGAACTGCATTTCCCTGGACTCATTATGTTTGATTACTTACACCTGTGTCTTATTATCTTGTTGATGCCTGCTTATTAAAGCCCTGTGTTTTCACTCATTCTTTGCGAAGTCTTGTAAGTGTCACACTGCATTTCTGAGTGCTCTTCCTCTGGTTAATACTCGTGTTTTGGATTTGACTTTCTGCCTGGTTTCCCGGATTTCTCTGTTTGCCTGTGTCTGCCCTGTTGTCTTTTTGGATTATCTGCCCTATGTTTTGTCTTATTGCCTGTTTATGGTTTATGGATTGCCCTAATAAAGCTGCTTTTGGATCCTCAACCGTGTCAGAGCAGTTCATCACAGCAGCACAGCTGAAGGGTTTGTTTGAGCGGCGCCCTCTACTGTACAGATGCGAATTTGTGTTTCCTTCAGCCTGATAATTATTCATTCATGCAATATTGTAATGCATTACTTTCAAAAGTAACTTTCCCCACCACTGAATGTTAACAAAACATTATTAGAACATATTTTTGTTAGCTGGGACACTGTAGGAGCTGCTTTACTGTTTATAATCAAAACCTTTAGATACGGACAAACGGATCAACAAAAGGACAGGACAAGAAAACCAAAAATGAATAAATAAAACAAAGATTACTGGTTTACTGGCAAGAAAATACTCCTGCAGTCTCTCTACTTCAAAATTTCACATTTAATTCAATGTTACTTGCTTTTTCTTTGTAGGGTAGAGTGGGGGTAAACGCCCCCATGGGGTAAAATGCCCCCCCCCCCCCCCCCCCCCCCTACTGTTTTCCCAAAATAACCACTAGATAAAATCAAGATAAGTTTTTGTTGTTGCTATGGACTACTTTGACCAGAGTGATGCAGAAGTTTTCACTGCGAAGCTTACACTGGTGACATACCTGAGAGAAAACGGATTTCATGTTAAGTGATATAATTTTTAACAGTAAGAAAAAAAGTGTTTTAAAGCTTGCTGTTTTGCAGAACATCACAGTTTTATATAATATGAGAAGAGCAAGGCCTGTAGTTAGTGAGTACTTGATATTTAAGGAAAATATAATTATATTTTCAGAATGACATAACTTTTTTTTCAAACCTAGTCTGTGGGGTAAAACGCCCCCAGGGAGCATCGCTTCCCACTATCATAAATACTGTAGTCACCATGTTCTGAACATCACATTCTTTGTTTTTCAATCAAATGTAATCTAACTAGGTGGTTGAATAAAAATATTTGGACTTTATATTTAAAAATTACCTCACATTAGCATCAGCTAGCTAGTTAGCCAGCCAGTTAGCATCAGCTAACAATATTTTTCAAAAAGGTTGATTTTCAAAATGGTTCATTAATAATATTCATATTTATCTACTGTTATTTTGGCTTGTCTTTTTAATTTTAAGCTAAAACATGCTTGTACTCTGATTTAGCTGTAAACTTATAAAGCAAATTGCTTTTTCAGAGTGGGGGCATTTTACCCCACCTTGGTACAAATTAAATTTTTGTTAAAAATCTAATAACATGAAAACTCTGGACATTTTTCATACTTGGTTTATAATTTATGTCATTGTTCACTGAAAACTAGGATAACTATTCTAGACACATTTAACTTTTGTTTCACAGAAAACGTTACACAGTCCTTAAGGGGGGCGGTTTACCCTACTCTAGCCTAAGTATTTGGAAAATTGTGAAAATTGTTTCAAAGTAAATCCTACACCATTTTTTTTTTCAATGTAGACCTACACACACTTGCAAACAATCCACATTTATTTTTTCCCTGTTAAATCTGACAGTGGGGCATCTGATCCGGTCGGTATCTAGACTTGAGTGTTCTGCCCTTCCTCATCACACACCAGCTCAACCAGCAGCTCTTTCTCTTGTTTCCTTCTACTTTCTGCTGAAAGAGCGGGAGGATCCGCATGCAACAGTAAACAAAGGCAGGCCGGAGCGCGTGTGCTGACAGGTAAAGCGCTATTACTAATTTATGTGTGTGCTCTTAGTGCACGTGGAGCGCGAGGGGCCGCGGCTGATGTCAGAGCTGTCAGCCCTTCATTCCAGCCGTCAGCGCACTGACTGATGTACAAGCACTGCTTTGCCCTTCCTGTGGTCTTCAGCTGCGTGTCCTGACAGGCGCGCATCTCGCTCACCTCACACACACACCCGAGAGACATCATTTATTGGTATGAAACAAAGCAAGCGAAGAGACCAAAGCATGGGAAGAGTGAAGCGAGGGGAGTGACCGCCGACGGGAGGCGCTTGACCGACTCCTCTTTTCCACAGGCAGGGTTAGTAAACACACGTGACTGGACGGAGGAGCCATTTTAACTGATGTTAACACATTTGGAGAAAGAGATTTAGGAGGAAAATATCACAACATCTTAGGGTGTGTTCACACTTGTAGTTCGGTTCTATTGGTTCTTTTGGTCCGGACCAAAAACAAAAATGATACATTTATTCCTAGCTTTTATGATATAACTTACCGAACAGTACTTTTAGGGTTGTATCTTGTGACATCACATCACATTTTTTAATCGCCTAGATTTTTTTGTTCCGTGTTGCATTCACATTCCAGCCGAGCCGCACCGGAGTTAGTTTAGAAGCGGACCGAGACCCATCTTTACCACTTGTTAGCATTCACACTTATTCAAATGAACCGCACTAACAGAGCAATCGCTCCAGAGTTTGTTTTAATCCAATCAAACCTGCCAAGTGTGAACACACCCTAAACATCTTTGAAATGTCTTTGCAGAAGAAATTTTAATTATTAATAAATATAGCTGCAAGCAGCAATTATCGGGGTTCATGCGCTTTAAGGCCTAAAAAAAGGTAAAAAGGTATTGTGTTTTATTTAGCAAGCCTGTAACAACCTAGATCATAGATGGAAAAAAACAGCCAAAACAGGCAATTTACTAAGGAAATTAAAGCTTTTTAATAGTTATCGAGGTTTAGCCAAAAACCTAGGACTAGCTCAAGAAAGTAGGTTTTTGAAATAATCTCCAATATTTAACGAACGGTTCGATGGACAGCAGCGGTCCTAGAGGCAAAGTTGCTCAGAATGAGGAGTTCTACCATATGGTATGAATGTCGTAGGCATGTGTGAAAAACCGTATGATATATAATCCTTTACGCATTTTATAGTGCCACCAAGTAGCAAGTCATCTCGTCCTTCTCGTCTGCGACCACAGACCGAGCCCATACAGAGGTGTGCTGAGTTTGGTGAAATTATCTCATTCCTTTCACGAGTTATAGCCATTTTAGTAAAAGTGTCCATGGCCACTTCAAACGTTTTGGTGTCCTGTCACGGATGTCAATCTAAATGTTTACTTTTTTGAGAATTATTGACAATCAGACTCCAGTTCCAATCGGGTGAAAATCTAGGACTAGTTTGCAAAAGTAGGTTTTGTTGAAAAATCCAAAATACCCGAAAATTCCAAAAAAATGACAGGCCGATTGGGGCACGCCTTGGTGACGTTGTAGATGGTTTGGGTACTACCATCAGTCAAAGTTTCAAGTTTCTATGACTTACAGTTTGGTCTGCCTGATCACTTTTAGGGGAGAATGCTGATCCTTGGAAATTATAACAATTACAATAGGGTTTCAGCGCTATATGTGTTTGAACTCCAAATTATTATTGATAATAAAGTCATGGTCTTCATTGCTGAAGTTGTCATTGTATCAGACAACATTTCATAGTTGGGCCAATGTAGGCACATGACCTATACGTTACTACTGTAAAAACACTGTATATACATGAACGTGAATAGCTGTTTGTCAAAGAACCTTTCAGTGATCAGTTCTTAAAAGAACCATTTGAAAAGAACCATCTTAGTGTTGAGAACATCTTAATAATCTAAAGCACTTTTGTCCACTATAAAGAACCTTTGGTGCGATAGAAAGATTCCATGGATGTTAAAGGTTCTTCACTGAACCATCAATGCCAGTAAAGAACCTTTATTTTTAAGAGTGCACTATAAAAAGAGGTAACCTGCAACTTTCACCTTAAAGATCTGTTTCTACCTGATTTAACCCTTAGTTAAGACTAGTTTTTTTGGCATACATTTATGTATATTTAGGTTGATTGAGCGAAATTAAATAATATTTTTTACTTTTAATATTTTTAATACTTGACCAGTTCATTTAGATGTTACCATTTTAGGCCATTTTAGAGTTTTTGTCCTTTGTAATGTATGTTTGGTTGATCACCAGCAATTTTGCCTTGTTATTAAAACTGTGTGTGCATTTGGATTCTCTCTCTGCCTTGTTTCTTCAAATACATAACAGATTTACTTTAATTCACTAAAACTCAAAATGCACTTCAAATACACGGGAAACAAAACACAGGTAGCAGAACAACATCAAAATTATGATGAGAACAGACTAAAGGGCGACTAAAACACAGGCTGTATAATCAACATGACATTTTACCATAAATACATTCAATTATTAAAAGACAATAGAAATAATTATGAAATTGCATATAAAAATGTACTTAGGTCAAAAACACACTTTAGTTTAATTGAACTAATTTAATTTAACTATTTCAATATGCACTAATATTATTTTATTTCCGTAGTAAGTACTCTTTTTAGAAGAATGCTAAAGTGCACTTCTTTTCTACAAGGGTGAGTGCTTGAGTTTAATCTTATTAAATCGTGGAATTATTTATCTCGAGTTTGTTTGCAATATATATATATTCATTATTCAGGACATGATTAGGATCAGCGACAATATTGTTGGCCATTATTAATATATTCTTAATACATTCTTAATATATATTATGGTTTCTCAAGAGGTTGGCCTAAAATGTTTGAGCAAATTTGTCTAAAAAGTAATGGATAAACACATGTTGATTACAATACTGGGTTACACTTTATTTTAAGGTGAAATAGTCACATTGTACTTAAATAAGTACTGAGTAATTTACGGTTAGGGTTTGGTTTAGGGTTAGTTACTTGTAATTTACATAATTTACTCTTATTACTGTAGTAAGTACATGTAGTAACATGTTACTACGTCACCTTAAAATAAAGTGTTACCCAATACTGAAAAACACTCAAAATCGCAGACATAAAAAACTGAAGAATTTCCCAGCTTGCCCCAAAAGACCTGAAATGATGTAGAAATTTTTACAGATGCATTCAATATGATATTTCCAAGACATTGCAAAAAAAAACAAAACGTGCAAAATCAAGTGTATGTATTTGTATCGTGCATTTCACAATACACAGTTTCAAAGCAACTATAAAAAATCATGATGTTAGTGTTTATAATATCTTAATATCTTCATGCCTTATAGTCGCATTCATCAGATTAGAGCTGGGCGATGATATAGTTACATTTTGTGACGATACAAGCAATCAAGCATTTAAGATTTGCTATATAGTATCTTTATGTATACAAATAAAGTTGAATGTAATATTATGTACTTTATATGAAGACATTTTGCAATTAAATAACTGTTGAGATTTGCTACTGTATATATATATATCGTTTTACATGAGTGTCCTGTATGTATGCAGATAAAGATGGACATACTTATATATTTAATGCTATATAAATAACACTTATTTAAAATTGTTTCATTATGGATGACAATTGGAACTTTAATGTTGAACCAAATTTGATCTCTTATTTTCTGCTAAACGGCAACTCACAGGGGTCAAAATGAAGACCAGAAACCATCAGAGAGTAGAAACGGTGGTCTGTGTAGTTTTTTGTCATGTGAGGGATTTCCCAGTCACAGAACGCTCTCATTGGCCCGTTCTTTAATCATGCAGCCTGTACGTGTTTTCATGTGGACGTGAGGATGCAGGTGGAGTGCTAGTCTCTCTCTCACAGAGAAGCCTTTGTTTGGTCTGCGCTGCATCTCCTCGAGCTGTGCTGTCAGTCTTTGATCACGCCGCTCCAGTGCTGACAGCTCCTCGCCGCCCCAGTGTGGAATCCTTCCTGCCCCGGCCAGGTGACAGCAGGTGATAAAAAAGCCCGTTCAGACTAACACACAGTGAAGAGCATGGCCCTCTCATATACTGCACTACAGGTTAGCCGTGGCCGCTCGGATGAGGAAAACACAGAGACCTCAAACCGGCACCGGCGTTTCTACTGCACTGCACTGATGGTGAGTTACAGCAGGACCGTTGTGACAATCCCGACTAACAGGGAACGTTCTGTCACGGTTATGCTCTGTTTAGTTTCATTTTCATGGACTTTTAGATTGTTTCTCTTCAGTTATCTGTTCCCTTTGTTATAGTTTCCCGCTAGTCAGTAGTTACAATGGACATTCATTAACGAGCACACCTGTCTGTAGTTACTTCATTACCATGTCTTTTCCAAGTCTTCACCAAGTTCCTCATTTCCTACCATGCAGCCCTGATCTGCCTTGGGTCTTCCGGTCCCCAGCTCTGCCCTGGAGTCCTGGGCTCCGCCTTGTCCCTCGGAACCCTCAGTTCCACCTCGACCCATCGACCAATCGGCTCCACCCGGGACCGTCGTCCCTCTGGCTCCACCGTGCTCCCTCGTCCCACCGGCTTCACCTTGTTCAGTCGTCGCTCTCTCATCGCCACAGACTTCCGGGCCTCCGGCTGCACCTCATCCCTCCACCCCTACGGCTCCCTCAGGCTCCTCCTCTGTCCTCATTCACACCGGCGTTGCCTCAGTCCTCCGGAACCCTGGCTCCATCTCGGCCACTCATCACCGGAACTCCGCCTTGGCCTCCCAGTCCTTCTACGTTATCGGTCTTTTGGTCCCACGGACTCCGCCTGGGCCTCTACATTTACACGACTTTTAGAATGTTTCTCTTCAGTTACCTTTTCCCTTTGTTCTAGTTTCCCACCAGTCATTAGCTAACATGGACATTCATTAAAGGGATAGTTCACCGAAAAATGAAAATTACCCCATGATTTACTCACCCTCAAGCCATCCTAAGTGTGTATGACATTCTTCTTTCAGACGAATTCAATTGGAGTTATATTAAATAAAATGTCCTGGCTCTTCCAAGCATTATAATGGCAGTGAATGGCAGCCCAAAATTTGAAGACCAAAAAAGTGCATCCATCCATTATAAAAGTGCTCCACACGGCTCCAGGGGTTAATAAAGACCTTCTGAAGCGAATCAATGGGTTTGTGTAAGAAAAATATCCATATTTAAAACTTTATAAAGTAAAATATCTAGCTTCCGGTGGACCACCTTCCATATTCAACTTACGGAAAAAGCGTAACTGATGACGATGACGTCGCAAGCATTTTGAACTGCGAGAGGCGTTACACTTTCTTCGTAAATTGAATACGTTGGATGTAGTTAGTTCATCATCATGTCTATTTAAGTTCCTCATTTCCTTTCATTCATTGTCCGGTATCGTTTGTGTTCCTTTGTTCACATGCTGTCACGTTATCTGCTCATCTGTGAATTAATATGGTTTGTTTTATATAATAAATACCCTTTTGTACCCATTTGAACTTTTTTTTTTAACCTTTTTTATCTTCCTTGGGACTGAAATGTTACACCCTGTAAATCACATTTTTAATATTCCCTCATACAGTATATCCAGATTATCAAGATCATGAGAAACCTGTTCTTAAATACAAATAGCAGTAGTAAAGGGAACCAATTAAATCAAGTTTAATTCAATTGTGTAGATTTTTTTGCTGTTTTCACGTATTTTAAACCTTGGTTTGTCTTGTTTTAAATCATTTTAAGACATCTTGGACCCTGGACTCCTGCTGATTTATTGTCATTTAAGAATCATAGGAAACACCTTGTTGGCCAGTGAATCAATTTGTTGCGCACTAATCTCATTATTGTGCATCTCTGTATTGCGGTTCCCATCGGCAGTGTGTTTCCTGTCTGTTTACACTGAGCTCAGCATTACCCACAATGCTTCATGTCACACTTTACATGAGATGACGTAACTACTATGTACTAAGACTATGGATTCACTGTGTAACTGCATGTTGTTCTAGAAAATTCCCACATTTACTGCTAATGAGTTCTGGTTAGGTTTAGGGTTATAGGGTTTAGATTGGAGTAATGGTTAGGGGTAAAGTTAAGATTTTTACTACAAATGTTAAATAAATGCAAGTACATTAAATGCACTAATAATAAGTACATTGTATCAAATGGTTAAGTATATAGTAGTTAAGGCCACCTGATGTAAAGTGTGACCATGCTTTGTAATGCGTATCTGTTGATAATATCGATGAAACGCGCAGACCCGATGCTAACGTCGATTGACGAAGTGTCACGGTTCCCAGTGGTTTGATTAGCCCTGGAGCTAATGCCACGCTAAGCAGAAACATTAGTCTGAGGCCGGACAGCGCTGGAAACACACACTCTACTGGGAAATTAAACAATGTGGAAGAAATGGTGTACCGAGGAAATTCCTGGATAAATTAACAACGCAATTACATTACACGACACGCCGCAAGATGGATGAGGAAGCCTTGGCTGGTATTATGTTCTGTTTTCCAAATTGCAATTTATTTGAGGGCTTTAATGGATGCCGTATTAAAACATCCCGGGCTCCGGTCAGGTTTCATTGTGTGTCAGGCGGTCATGATTGATGAGCCTCTCTCGTCCCGCGCCGTCCTCCCCCCGCTCCCTATTCTCAGCAGATTTGCAGGGGATTTTAAGCATTAGCTACATTTCTATGAGAGCTGGAGTAAGCCATTGATTTTCTGATCAATTCATTTCCGTACTTGCTGCAGTATGCTGATAAATTTCTCAGCAATTAATGTGAAGGTCCCTCCTCCCACTATTAGAGCGAATTTATCCATTATCAGTAGCACCATCAGTATCGCATCTGACCGACCACTCTATGTGTGTGTGTGTATGTGTGAGAGTGTGTGTGTCTCTTTGTCCTGCTCTGTCGTCCAGTCATTAACTCATATGCCATTTTTCTTTTTGTTTCTCTTTAATGAAAACATAATCATGCATTACTGCAGGGAAATAATACAGCTCTAGAAGAATGGCATTACTGCGCTGCTCATGATACATACACACATGCATGCACGCACACACACACTCACACACTAACATACACATACACACTCACAGTGCTTACAGATTTTTTTTATTATTATTTACTCACAAAGAGCAATTTCTACTCAATTATATATATATATATATATATATATAGTATTTTCTTTGTGTAAGTAGTAGTTATACAGTGCAAATAGTGGCAGATGCTATTCGCAACTCAGTGTGTTGTAGAATATTATAAAACAGTATACAATAAAAACTACATATTCAGTGTGTATGAATATATTTATTAAAATCATAAATGGATGCTGCTTCATCCCTAAAGCCCTCCCCTAACCCTGCCTGATAAACACTCTATTCCCACTATTAAATACCCGTTAGGCAATTTAATTCCACTTTTGGAATATTTTCTTAGTTTTTATTTAAAGTAAACTCCTCTCTGAGCTGATATGCCATGGGAAAATGGAGAAGAATGAGTTTGGAAAAACTTGATCACGTCAAAAGATAATCGCCAGTTGCCGTACTTTCCACATCACCGATCCTGTTAACAGCGGGATTTCTCTGTCAAACAAATACTGAACTACACATTTAAATATTTTATGTGAAATATATATTTTACAAAATAATATATATATATGTCTAACCAAGCTGTGTTCCAAATTTGAAGTTTTTTGAGCCACTAAACCTATCCAACCATACTAACACAATGTCCAATTTTCAAAACGTTTTTCTCAGGATGAATTGTTGAAGTGTTTAGGCTCTCGATTTATACCTATGAGTACTAAAATATGTGATGCACCAAGTGTCCCGCTAGACGCTGATTATTTTACATTTTAGGACTCATTCCAGTCTCTCCGAAGCCTCAGATGTGATTCAGACTACACCATTTTTATTCAATAGACCGTTTTATAGAAATCATGTTTTGAATAGAACACAACCACAGAACGACATTCAATTACTGAGAGCACAGAGCAAAGACAAGATCAGCATCACTGCAGTGTATACTACAGTAAGTGTGCAGAGAAAACCCAGATGACAAAATGAGCAGAATACTGTATCCCACAATGCAATGCATTTGAGCTGACCTTCCATTCCCAGTGTGCGGAAGCAGTTAGCATGAAGGTCCATAACACCTGCAGTTTTCTATCTGTTCTCAGTGGAAGTTCATGCATCTGAGTCTCAGTGTTTGTGGGTAAATAATGCATCAGGTCACATTTGATTAAGTGGCGGTGTGTTTGGCGGACTGTGCTGTGAATAAAGAGCGTGTGTGAAGCTGATCGTCTTCACTGCGTCTGACCTACTTCGAGTTCTGCTGCACGAGTAACAGTTTGTTTATACATCGTGAACATCGTGCCTCATGAACCTCCATACACAAAGGCTGAGATTTAATTCAATGTGATTTAATTGCGTTTATTATGGAGCGAGAGGGATCTCATGGGTAATCTGGGGACGTTTTCCAGGTCTGGGAGACTGAGCATGAATGAGAACGAGAAGTTGCTTTTGGCAAGCGGGCGGCTTTTGCAGTCTTTGTCCAAACAGAGTTTGTGCTTTGTAAATAGCAGAGGTTATCTGACCATCACAGCGTCCAGATGCTTCGTGAGACGGACCACCTGCTACGGGAATGCCTTCAGTGTGAGATCCGGCCGTCTCTCCGGCTTCATTCTTCAGGGTTTAGTGACTGCCATGTACAGGAAGCATCACACACACGTCTGGACAAGGCTGCAGAAAACTGGCATTGCTGTTAAGAGTGCAAGAAAGCAAGGTCGAAGATTTGTGAGTGTTCAAGTAAAAAATAAACCAACAAGAACAACAAAAAACGTGCATTAATATGTCTGCCTACGGCTGGACTGGAGGAAACCTGAAAACACTGCTTACAACACAAAGCCCTTTACAGCAGCCAATGAAACGCAAGCACTGCAGTGTCTAACATCTTCCTCTGTACGAGGGTGAAAACGGCCTCGTCTGACAAACACGGCATGTGTGACTGCATGATTTGAGCACATTCACGTTAGATGATTGATTTAACTGTGTAGTAATACAGAATGAAACCTACATGTCTCCATTTTAATTTATTTGTAGCACTTTTCACAATACACATTAGCTGTGTTTCCATCCACCTATTTTTATGTGAATTTTGGGTTATCGCATAAAAAAAACATTGGATGGAAACACCAAGATGTGCATAAATTCTAAAAATGCACATAAAAAGCGTATGGCGCTCAATTGAGGTGGATAATGTTTTTATTCGATAAGAAGACATGCACATAAACTACGATGGAAACACATTTACTGAATAAATCCCTGCCTCAGCAGAGGCTGTGATTGGTCAAATGGACTAACCAGCGGACCAATGGCATCGCAGCGTCTCAAATGTTGGTTTGGTGTCTTTGAAACGCCCGAGTCAAAGTCTGTGATCAGAATGATTTGGTTTAAAATCATTCCATTCCATTCCAAATATTCAATTTTTGTTACTGATATTTTGCGGGAAGTGACGATTTTGTTCTCTTGAACACATGGGGTGCAAACGCTGCTTTGTTCGCAAATGTTTTATGCCATATTGTTCATGTTAAATTCACAATTTTGAATGGAAACGCATTGTTTCAAAGGTGCTTTATAGAAAATCATGATGTTAGTGTTTATAATATCTTAATATCTTCAGGCCTTATAGTCACATTTATCAGATTAGAGCTGTGCGATAATATAGTTACATTTTTGCAACAATATTACACACTTGATATTTTCTGTATATATTGCTTTATATGAGTGGACTGTATGTATGATGATAGTCGGATGAACTATATATCCAACTATTAATATACCAATGGCCAATGTGTTTTTTTTTCCATAACAGAGTTGATCTATTGAGTTTGATGCGCATGTAAACATAATGAAATACTGATCCATGCAGACATTATTTTAAAGGTGTTAATGTGGCACAATTACAGGGTTATTTTGCACAGGTTATATATAATAATAATAATAACAAAATCATTATAATTCTACCTAAACTGTATTAAATGTGTAATATTTTGTGGATTGTCTGTGTAGTTTGTGCTGAAATGCTTTGTTTTCTGAGGTCTCTGTCTGTTCAACCCTGTTGTTGTGTCACATTTACACCATTAAAAATAATGGCTGGATCTTTCTCTTTGTGACATAATATATTAGTGTTTATATATCGAGCTCGATGTTTCAACTCTGTTATGGATGAAAATCATAGTGATACATTTTTACAAACTAAAATATATTAAATATTGCAATAAAACTGTATAATATGCTGTGGTGCAATGATATTTGCTATAGCTAAGCACATGAAAAGAGACAGTGGGATTGAGAAAAGAGAAACGTGATACCTGACACTGAATGTTCTGGATTCTGTGTGACGGGGCTGAACGGCTGCGGTTCTGTAGGGTTGTGACTTCAGCTGTAACCAAACAAATAACACTCAAATGATTCCTGAAGGTGTCACAGAACACGCTGGGAATGGTCCGGATGTTTTGACACTGGGCTTTGATCAATAGAGTCTGTGTTTTGTGGTGGGACTGACACCCGTTTGAGAGGTCAGGAGAACACTCTCAATGAGTCAGCGCAGCCGACACGCTTCCCTCTTCATCAGGCCTGACACATGTTGGACAACACTGACCACAACAACACCACTGCCTTTGATGAGCTGTGTTTACATGCGCCTGTCCGTCATCTGCAGTGGGCGGAGCCTTTGATGATGACATCACAGAGTCAGGATAACAGAGGAACATGGTGTGTGTGTGTGTTTGTGTGTCACTGCATGCATATTACTAGAATGAATAAATGCAAATGCATGGCTTTGTTTACATTCACATTTTTCATATTAGGTGACTTTAACTATGTACTTCTACATCAAATAATAATAATAATAAAATCAGAAATGTTTATTGAATATCAAATCAGCATGTTAGAATGATTTGTGAAGGATCATGTGACACTGAAGACTGGAGTAATGATGATAAATTCAGCTTTGATCACAGGAATAAATTACACTTTACTATATATTCACATAGAGAACAGCTGATTTACACTGGAGTAATATTTCACTGCTTTACTGTATTTATGATCTAATAAATGCAGCCTTGGTGAGCAGAAGAGACTCTTTTTTGAACAGTAATTTAATTATCTTTTTATCAACTTAGATAATCAATGTAGTTCAGATAACATAATATTTTGAGTTTCTATTTATCTCCA